>VDFB02139712.1:0-28274 GCA_007258455.2 Sequoia sempervirens | reverse complement strand
AAAAGACGGAGAAGATAAGGCAGCCCTCAAGGCTGAAATCAGACAGCTTCGTCAGTACATTTCTAGTCTTGTGCACAGACCAGAAGCCATCAACACACTCCCACCGATGCTTGAGCCACCAGCAGAGCAAAGTCAGCTCAATCATTTAGTTGCATATGGCAAGCGCTTGGAGGAATGGGAGGAAGATTTCGTTGCTAGAGGCCGTACTATGCTTACAGAGTTATATCAGTTGCGGTACAATGCACGAGAGCTCCGTATTCGTCTTCAGGATGAGGAACGGATATGGCTACAATAAAACCTGTGGATGAAATTTTGATTGCTCACCCGAAGTTTGGCTTATGACATACCACGATGTGAGGATGAGAGGCTATCTACTCTTGGAAGACACAGTTGGTTTTCAGAGCAAAGATAGAAGACAGTTTAGCATCAGAGTTGGCTGAGAGTAGAGAGCACGCCACTAGTGCACTCCGGTTTGTGAGGACTCTTGTATCTCGCTTACCGTGCCGTTATCAGATTGAGGGTGGTGCCTACGTGGAGCTTATAGATGTTCAGTCAGAACTCCAGGCACTCATTCATACCATTTTCAGTGGGGAGACAGTTGGCTGTAAGGTTACTCAGCTTACAGTCATGTCAACATTATTCGATGAAGCAACGAGGAGCAGAAGGGAACTTCAGTCTCAGATCACAGCTGGTGAGGACATGCTGCATCGACATAGCATCCTTCGTCAGAGTCTCATCGCTCCGGACAGTGACACAGTCAACAATCTCATTGAGGGGTTGATTGCTCGAGATCACACATAGTGAACTTCAGTTCCCACTTCTCAGGATAGACATTACACACACGAGTTGAACTGGGTGTTACCCTTTCCAGTTAACTCGAAGTTGTCATCACATGCATATCTATTCTGAGATTCGCCCTTCACACTTGGAGTTTTATTTAGGGTTTTACGTTAACTGATGTTAGTCTTCCAGTTAACTTGCTTTCAATAAGGACGTGCATGCTCGCACAATTGTCCATTTTTAGATTAGATGTTTCAGTCAAACTGAGGGTAGTTTCCCAGTTGACTGTATAGTTTACTTAATTAGGGTTTGGCGCATTGCTTGCATGCATTGCAGTAACTATAGATAACACAAGGTGATTTTAGGGTTCCCTACACCTTGATGTATATAAATAAGAGCTTACGCTCATTTGTAAATAACTTTTGCTTGAGAGAGAAATATATGCTGTGCCTACCTTGCCCTCAATATTGCTCTTTTTGGTATTTGTTCATGTGTCTTCATTATTGCAATTGATTGTTATGCCACATAGGGTTTCGAAAGATTGTAATGCTGAATTCTTTCCATAGTTTAGGTATATCTGTTTGAGCATCTTTATCATTGAAATCAATTGTTATGCCACATAGGGTTCCAAGAGATTGAGGTGATAAGGTTGTTTTGTGTTAATTTACCATTGTGATCGATCGTTATGCCACATAGGGTTTCGAGAAGTTGCAGCAATAAATCTGTTTTGTGAAATCTTTATCAATATAATCGAAGGTTATGCCACATAGGGTTTCGTGAAGTTATAAAGATAAAGGCTGTTTTGTGAAGGCTTTGCTATTTCGATCAAGTGTTATGCCACACAGGGTTCCATAAGATCGTCTTAGTGAATTCTTAAATCTGTTGTATCCAATAAGCTTGTTTAGATTGGGATGATAGTTGTGCCACCTTGCCCTCAAGTAGAGAGTCTAAACATGCTTATCGTCCGATAGTCAAACCTTGCTCCGCTTCCTCTTGCTCTGTTTTCCTGAGGAGATTGGATAGATATAAGTTGTAGTTTAGTTGATTTGCAAAACCAGAGAAAACTCAGCTGCAACGTAGAAGTTCTTTCAAGAAAGTCTTGTGCCTCTAGCAGCTGAAACAAAAAGACAGGAAGTAGTTTTAGCTTATTTTTCCTTTGCAAAGTATATTTGTCAAAGCACATCGAGGGAGCTTCCCCTCCATAATTCGAAGAGCACTCATTGCATAGTGTGCATAGGTTGTTCATAACAACTTCTACTCCAGAGGTGTTAGTTGTTACGCCAACATTTTTGATTATAAAATATAATCACAACTGGCCCCTTCCATGATGGGTGACCCCTTCACTTAAGTTATAATATTAAAATATTATAACTTATATTATATGCTCAATTTAATTAATATTTAATTAATCAATCAAACATTAATAACTCCCTCAATAAACGTCCGATGCACGAACCGTCTGAAGCTGGCAAACCAGGGAGTGATTTTGCACGTGATCAAACTGTATTGCTAAAAATAGCAGGGATGCCTCTCTGAGTGTCAAATACTGCTAAAAATAGCGACTCAGGTAAACGGTGTCCGAATGAGCCCGAACGAAAGCCAACTGGTCAATTACTGACAACTGAAGCTGAGCCAAGCTCCATCAAGACCCTCTATCCATCCTATCAGCCTACGAGGGTCGCATAATAGGCTAATCCTGTGCTCTGAGAGATGTCAACTAGAAGGGGACATGATAGTCCGCCCCTCCTGAAATTGCTTGTCAACTCCGGATGCTGCAGAATATCCTCGCTCTCCCAAGTAGCATCCTCCACAGGAAAATCTCTCCATTTCACTAGATATTCCCTGATAGTCCTCCTACGAATCGTTTCTCCTCGGTAGATCTGTGATAGACCGTGCACAAATCAACTTTCCCTCATCATCTAAGGAGGTAGAATAAGCAGACGGTAATTGACGGTGTCCCGGAACGCTTTTTGAGACGCATACATGAAAATATTGTGGTACCGTCACTGAAGCCTGCTCATAAGCCACCTTCCAACTCGGCCTCAGATCCCGAAGGACCGTGAATACCATGGCTTAAGTTTTCCCCGACCTAATTCTTCCTAAGAGTGGATCGACGAGTAGCCGCAAAGATAAGATAAACCATGTCACCCACCTAAAATGCCTCTGTTTCTTCGATCCGGTGATATTGTTTTTGCTGATTTGTGCTCTTTGCTATATTTTCCTTGGAGAACCTTCATAGTATCCTGACTCTCCTGCAGCAAGTCTCCAGCACTCGGCACTCTACTGTCGCTCAGTAGCAAATCCAGAAAACTCGGCGCCTCATAACCGTACAACGCCATAAAAGGTGACATCTGAATGGTCATATGGAATGTCGTGTTGTAACAATACTCACACAAATGAATCCATTTGACCCATGCCTTCTGCTTCCTTGCAATATAGTTTCTGAGGTAACCTTCCACCCACTTATTCACTATCTCCGCTACCACCGTCTCATGGTAACCGTGCTCAAGGTAAGCTCTGGCCCCACAGAGTTCAACACCTCCCAAGTGACTCAAGAACCTAATTACATTCTATCACTATGCTCCGAGGCAACCCATGTAACTAATACCTCACGAAAAAGACCTCCTACCACTGGTGGTAGCTATGTAGGTAGGTAATCTGAAGAAGTGGGCATACTTCGCTAGTCGATCCACAACTATTACATGGCCCCGCCTGGGCTTTAGGGCAAGCCCAGAATAAAGTCCATCGACAGGTATTCCCACTTCCTGTCAGGAATCGGAAGTGGCTGCAATAAACCTGCCGGGTACGTGTTCTCCTGCTTGTTCTGCTGACAAACAGGGCACTCACGCACGTATTGAAGAACATCTACCTTAAGTCCTTTCCATGTGAATATCTCCCGAATCTGTCTATAGGTCTTGAAATACCCGGGATGTCCTGCAGTAGGTACATCATGAAAGGCTCGCATGATAATGTTCTTCTACCTCTCAACCTGACCAATAGTCCTGCTTCTGTAAATGATCAAGTCATTCACAAGTGTGTACCTGCATCAATCAGCCACCCTCATCACTGCCGAGGCCCAGCATTTTGGCATGCTCACAATCATATGCCTTCAATCCTCAAATGAACCATAGAGCTCAAATATACCTGAAAGAGCATCAGCTACTACGTTCTGGGTTCCTTTGATATAAGAGATATCAAAGTCATATGCCTGCAATTTACTGACTCACTTCTGCTGACGATCATTAAGATCTCGCTGCCCTAGGAAGTGTCTCAAACTGTTGTGATCAGTTTTGATGCAAAATTTGCTGCCAACAAGATATTGCTTAAATTTTGCTAAGGCATGCATTATAGCGAGCATCTCCTTATCGTAAATGCTGTAGAGTCTCTCTGGCCCTCTGAAGCTACATTTCTATATACACATTAGGGTGTTTATCCCAAGATAAGCACCGCGACCAATGCCCTCACCCTCATGCATCGACCGAAGCCTCAGCTAAAGTCGTAGTGCCAACATTGTGGCATGTAGTCATCAACCTCTTAAACCTCACATAAAACATTCTTGCCCTCAGAGTTCGTAATAAAATGCACCCTTTTCAATAAACGGTAGGGTTGCATGACGCGGAATAACTATTCACTTAACTGATAGAATCCCACACAAACCTAGAAACCTCTCTAACTGTAAGGTCGCTTTACGTGTAGGTAAGTCAATAATAGGCTGATCTTTTTCGTGATCCATCCGGCATCTTCCCAGACTGATAATGTGACCTAAATATAACAATTCGGTCATCCCCAAATCACATTTGGATTCCTTGGCGTACAAGGACTCCCTCTCCAGAATACTCAACACGGTCTCCAAGTGAGCCAAATGCTCCTGCCAAGTCCTGCTGTATATAAGGATATCATCGAAGAAGACCAATACGAATCTCCTCAGCAGTGAATGAAAAACCCTGTTCATCGTAGACTGAAATGTAGCTGGCGCATTAGTGAGCCCAAATGGCATCACTACAAACTCGAAGTGCCCACAATGAAAACGGAAGGCAGTCTTCTCGATGTCCTACTCACGCACCCTGATTTGATGATACCCTGACCTTAAGTCAATTTTAGTGAAGTAACATGCACCATGGAGCTCATCAATAAGCTCGTCTATACGAGGTATTGGATACCTGTTTTTGATAGTCCTCTTATTCAGGACTCTGTAGTCAATGCACATGCGTAAGGTGCCATCCTTCTTCTTTACCAAAACAACTGAAGAAGCGAATGGTGATTTGCTAGGTCGAATGTGACCTATAGCAAGTAACTCCTTTATTGTCTTTTCTATCTCATCCTTCAACCTCTTAGGATGCCTGTAAGGAGTTATCATAACGGGCTTAGCGCCCTCCTCGAGCTCTATGATGTGCTCAATGCCCTTGTCTGGAGGTCTCCCTGGTGGAATATCACTGAATACCTTATCATGCTTGATTCTCAACTGCTGTATGTCGGGATGATATTCAGTCTTTTGCTGTCCCTCCTGTATAGGTGCCAATGTGCACTCGGCAGCCCACTCTACCATGTCGTGTCGCATGAGCCTCTCCATCCGACGAAAAGAAATTGTTTTGATGTTGCTGTCCCGAATTGCCTTTAGGATGTGTGTCTTCCCATCAACATCAAAATGGATCTCCATGTCTTTAAGACGAAGAGTGACTTCCTCAAGTGAATGAAGCCACTTCATGCCTAGGACCAAATCAATATCTCCCATGTTAACTACATAGTAATCAGCCTTGAACTCATAATTGTTCAAGCGTAAGGGGAGATCCTTGATCATGCGTTCACACCTAAGAGTGTATCCGTCGGCCACCTTAACCCGAATACCTTCGAACTCCTCAGTGATGAGTCCTCGTTTCTCAACAAATCTAGCATCTATGAAATTGTGTGTGGCTCCTGTATCAAGTAGGGTAATGACCCTCTGTCTTGCCAACACTCCACAACTGAATGAGCCCTCCTGCTAAATGCTAGATAAGCGTGCCTCCTGTATCTGAAGCTCTGACTCTGTCTCTGCCTTAGGCTCTGAAGCCTCTGACTCGACTCCTCAGAACTCTCCTTCTGTTCGGAATTCTCTGACTCCGAATCCTCATAATACGCCCACATCACTCGATTTGCCTTGCCCTTAGGCCTCAAAGGACAATCGTGATTGGCGTCATAAGGACCTTTGCAGTAGAAGCAAAGCTTCTTCCTACGTAGATCGTTAAGGGCCTCTCGATCCAAAGGTGGTGCTGCTGATTTACCCTTCGAATCGTTCTTAGAATCTGATTTTTCTTTGTTAAAATCAGAGTTCTCTCTGTTTCTGTTAAAGCCCTTATTGTCCCTGAAAGAAGACGAACCTCTGGAGTTGAATCTACTGGACGGTGCTGCCAACTCCATACTACGTGCCTTCTTCATCGCTTCCTGTAATGAAGGAGGATCAAAGGCTTTGATCCAACCTCTCAATGGCTCTGTCCAACCCTCCATAAAGAGCACTACAAGATGCCTCTCTGAAATATTCGGAACCATAACTGATAACTTCTGAAAGTCACCAATATACGACTCCAAACTACCACTCTGTCTCAACTGAGCCAAGTCTCTAAAGTAGGATTCTGGATCCTTCCTATCAAACCGCTCCACCAACCTGTCCACAAACTCCTGATATGATGTGATCCTGTCATGCTGTAGCGTCACCATACCGTGGTGCCACCAGTCGTAAGCCACTCCCTCAAGATGCAGTGTCGCATATCCTGATAGCATCTCTCTCAGCCATCGGGCGCAATGTGAGAAATGTGTCTAGCTTACTAATCCATGCCTGAGCTGTCACCTTACCACTACCGCTGAACATCGTAGATTGAGTCTGCTTTGTAGCATGTTTCGTGTCATTGTTCTCTGCTCTAGGTCTCCAATCCTATCGACCTCTGCGGATGTTCTCTCGTAATGAATCGTCAAAAGTGATCCGCTTCTAACCTCGTGGTACTAACTCCCACTCTCGCTTGTTGCCATGAGTGTATCTGCGAACAACTCCTCGTGCTCCTCACCTGCAATAGCCTCATCGGGCTCCTGTCTCGCGAAAGTAGGCCTAGTGGGCCTATCTGCTGTCCGTGAAACAGTCCTGGGTGCTCTTCGAGATCCTGCATCACTCCTGTTTTCCTCACGCTGTGACGACGGTCTCCTCTGTGTACAACAACCTCTGGATGGCTATGTCAACTGCTGTAGCACATCGTTGGACTGCCGTTGACCTGCTTGTAAGTCTCTGAGAGTGTCTAAAACCTCTGCATCGTCCTGATCTCTGGGATTATGAGGAATCTCTGTTCTAGGAATATCTGTTCTATCACCCATGTTTTCCGGCTGTCGGATCGAACCCTGTTGCCTGTCAATCAAGGCTCGTCTGCGTGTGTAATACCTATGAGACCCACTCTGTTGTGGCTGCATAAGATTGCTAAACCCTCAGGATGGCAGGATTTAGCTCTGATACCACTGTAGAAACCCTTGTTTCCCCGTTTTCTGAATCTGACTGTTTTTTATTGTTTTTGATGGTTTTTGGTTTTTTTTTGTGATTTTTGAGCATAAATGAAATAATGCGATTTTGCAAGAAATAGAAAATAAATTCTATAAAAATTATTCAACTCTGGAAATAACAGAATCTAATGTAAATACTGATGCCAGATTATCTATTTATCTTTTGGAATGATTACAAAGAAGATCCAGTAACATGCAATCAAAAAGGCAATGATTTATTATGAAAGAAC
Organism: Sequoia sempervirens; assembly: GCA_007258455.2. Classification (NCBI taxonomy): domain Eukaryota; kingdom Viridiplantae; phylum Streptophyta; class Pinopsida; order Cupressales; family Cupressaceae; genus Sequoia; species Sequoia sempervirens. Next base: position 20,748 of record VDFB02139712.1, on the reverse strand, counting down.
CTAGTTTTTTCTTGCAGCAATAAATGAACTTCTGGTAATGGTATGGCTGAGATGATTGACCACTTTCCCTTGTGCCAGAAGGAAGAATCCACTGCTAAGGAAATATGCGCCCCTGGAAATGAAGTCTGTCTGCCAAGGATGAAGGCGTTTTTTCTCTGGTAACAAAAGTACGGCCTTTCTTGAATGGTAGGGCCAGGTACAGAAATGTATGGCCTGAACACAACAGCAAACAATGAATAAAAGGTACGGCTCCCTCTGGAGTCTCCAGATCTGAAGGAATAGGCGCTTCAACTGTATAAACCCTGCTGGATAAGTTGCTAATCAAAACCTCTGAATATTTCTTATCTGTGATGCTCTGTAATTTCTTTTGAATGAAGAAATCCCTCTGCCTGGCAATAAATCGGAAGTTATTTCACAACCTCTGAATTGCTTTCACTGGAGATGGCTCGTTCCCCAATGCTCTGAGACTGAAACCCTTGGCTTCCGTGCTCTGGTCAAGACTTGATCAATTTTCAATTCACAATAACATAATGGCTCGATTTTCAATGAAAATGCCTTATACTCTTGAAAAGTGCGAATTCCTTAAAAATAGGGATCATTAAATAATTCGACTTCTTATTTTAATTCTTTTCAATAGTCTTCGATGTAATTTTTGATTATAAAATATAATCACAACTGGCCCCTTCCATGATGGGCGACCCCTTCACTTAAGTTATAATATTAAAATATTATAACTTATATTATATGCTCAATTTAATTAATAGTTAATTAATCAATCAAACATTAATAACTCCCTCAATAAACGTCTGATGCACGAACCGTCTGAAGCTGGCAAACCAGGGAGTGATTTTGCACGTGATCAAACTGTACTGCTAAAAATAGTAGGGTGCCTCTCTGAGTGTCAAATACTGCTAAAAATAGCGACTCAGGTAAACGGTGTCCGAATGAGCCCAAACGAAAGCCAACTGGTCAATTACTGACAACTGAAGCTGAGCCAAGCTCCATCAAGACCCTCTATCCATCCTATTAGCCTACGAGGGTCGCATAATAGGCTAATCCTGTGCTCTGAGAGATGTCAACTAGAAGGGGACATGACAGAATACTTCCTACTGCACAAGACACATCACTTCATCGTGATGCCAACCACAATCGCTGCAACCATATGTGGAAAAGAAACGATATCACCTCATCGTGATATCAGATATCACCTCATCGTGATATCAACTAGAATGGCTACAACCATGTATGGTATGTACAAGTGTTCATCACTTGCATGATGTTGTCACCTCAACATGACTTTCACCATGGCTCTCCTAGAGGGTGAAAACACAAGTACAAGAGGAATCATCACGGACTCTCTCACGTGATGTTGTCATGGAGTCACACATATGACATCCACCATGGCTCTCTCAGAGGGTGGAATCAAGGGATTTCACCTCGAACTTCTCTTACAGAGAAGAACTCATTAATCAAGGGATTTCACCTCAAACTTCTCTCACAGAGAAGAACTCATTAATCAAGGGATTTCACCTCGAACTTCTCTCACAGAGAAGAACTCATTAAAGAGGATCACTGATATTGAGACTCCTTCTCAGTTAAGGTTGTATTCTCCACCATACCGAGGTTATCTTGAAAGTACACAAACTTTATCCTAGAGAGAGGCTTGGTGAGAATGTCTACTGTCACGCTCATCAGTGCTGATATACCTCAACTGAAATGCTTTCCTCAATAACATGTTTAGTTCTGTCATGAAACACTGTATTGATAGAAGGCTCCACATAGCTTAATTAACACAATGGATGACAGTCTTCTTCAACAATTGTCCAACCAATCCTGCAGGGAGCTTTCGAAGCCACACTGCTTCTCAAACTGCCACACATGCTACAATCTACATGACCTCTGCGGTGCTCAGTGCCACGAAAGACTGCTTCCTACTACATCAGGAGATCATCGCAGACCCCAAATTGAAATAACATCCAGAGGTGCTCTTTTGATCAGCAACACAACCTGTCGAAACAAAATTTGTATAACCATGTAGCTCTAGGATCACACCTGAAGAATATCTCAGCCCATATCCAACTGTCCCACGCAAGTATCTCAGGACATGTTTTGCTGCAACAAGATGTACCTGCCTTGGTTCACACATGAACTGACTAAGTGCACTTATTGCATAGCAGATTTCAGGTCTAGTGTTAACTAGATACATCAAGTATCCAATCAACTGCCTGCACATCGTGGGATCCACTAGGTCTGAACTAGTTGCAGCCTCCTTCAACTTTTGCAAGTTGGTTTTCATAGGTGTAGACATGGATTTGCAATCCATCATACCAAATCTCTTCAAAATATCAATAGTAGGCTCCCTTTGAATCTTTAAGTACTTGCATCAACCTTTTGACCTCATCGTCCAAGATTGCCTGCAACGCTTGCCTTAGATAAATGTTTTCTAGTGCACACCTCTGGTTCTGTAGAGAGTTTAGGGTTGACCTCCTCGACCTCATTGCAGATCACTCTATTCTGAATAGGTTTGCGGAGCTACCAATGACAAATACAAATGACAATTTTGAGCAATTATGATCTCAGCAGCTGAAGGGATCCTCTAAGGGTTTAGCACCTAGCCTTGCAATACAGTAATCTTCACTTATTCTCAGTGAGTTACAAAGCTCCCTCTTGATCCCTGCTTCAAAGATTGCAAAGAAGTCTTCTGGAAGTGAACTCCCTCTAGACATCAACTTAGTCTCATGGCTGCAAGTTGTGACTTCACGCTTGATCATTTCTTTGGTTGGCATGACTTCCTCATAAGATGCCTCAAGCTTTTCATCACTAAGCAATCTCTTGCCCCTAGATCTTTCTGGAAGCATTATAGAGAGAGATTACTAACTGTTTATAACTATGCAAAGAAATATCAAGACTAGAATCATACAAGGTTTATTATCTCAGGTTATAGCATGTTAACATAAGAATTTATGAACAATATTAAAACATGAATAAGTAAATCAACCTATAAAAAAAACAAAAATGAAGGAATAAATAACTTATCTTTATTGAATTTTGATATAACTCTTTCTTCCATCTTTTACTCCTTTCGAGAGTGCTAAGCTCAGCACAACAAAAGACAATCTGAACAACTACAAATTTCTTGAATGCATTATTTAGTTAGCATGTAGAATCAACTCTCTCCAAGAGTTCAAGGCTCTATCACAGTTCATGCATTAGAGAATGATATCGATGTGACCAACTAATCACCATCGAAATTGCAATTCTCTTTTTATTTCAGAGTCACACTTATAAATTTTCACAACCAGCATGAAATAACTTGCAATAAATGAAATCTTCAAAGGATCTTATGCTAGTGAACACAATTCAAGAGATACCACTATCTCTCTTTACTAATTACAAGATCCAACTAAATGATATAACTCAGCAAACAAATAATACTTATCTCTTTAAATATTCTAATGGAAGCAAATACTAGACACAATAAGATACGCTGCTCTTGTGCTCAGATCAACACACAACCTTCACGGCTTGAACACAGGCCCATGACTTAGAATAGAAATTCCCTAGAATCCTTTTGAGGAGAGATCTCATCCACATCCGCAAATGAAGCATGCTGATTAGGCCTGGTTGGGCAATCCTTTGCATAGTGACCAAACTTGTCACAATGAAAACATTGGACTTTGGAAAAGCCCCACTTCTTCTTGAATGCAGGAGCACCATCAGCTCCTTTATCTCTATTCCTTTTGAAGTATCCTTTCTTTTCTCCTTTTCCTTTCTTCTTCGAGGATTGAGCAGAAAGAACACGAATGTCTTCATTTGTAGAGCTTCGACCAATACCTCTCGCAGCCAACCTAGACTTTTCTTGAATACAATCTGCCCTCAAACGATCAAACTTGGGAAGTTTTGATCTTTTACTGATTCCTTGAATGTAAGACTCCCAAGATGAAGGAAGACCATTAAGGGCAAGCATGGTCAAATCCTTCACATCAACAAAATGACCAATAGAAGAGAGCTGATCTCTCAATTTGGAAATCTTCATGAAGTAAGCGATGATAGATTCTCCTTCCGCTATCTTAACATGATGAAGTTGTTGCTTTAATGCAAGTGCCCGACTTGTGTTGTTGATTTCGTACATCTCCTCCAAAGTTTTAAACATCTCTCTTGCTGTCTTCAACTTGGAGACAATAGGAACAATATGATCCTTCACAGAATCAACTAACATCTTCTTCGCCTTGATATCTTTCTTCTTCCACTGAACCTTATCTTCCTCATCAGTAGGTTTGGGGACTTTGCTCTCCACAAACTCGACCAATTCACTTTCTTCCAAGTTGAGCATAATTCTGAATCTCCAAGATGTGAAATTAGATGCTCCCTCAAGTCTATCCTCAAGCTTAAGACCGATCACCATCTTGACTAAGAGATAGAAGTAAACAACGATGAGAAAGAGAGTAAAGAGTATCGTTATAATAACAATCTGATCAAGATCTTCTTCAAACCCGCTCTGATACCATGTTAGTTTTTATGATCAGATTTAATGCACATAAATTAATTCAAAAATCAGACACTAAAACATAGCAGATACCCTAGGAAAACCCTCCTCTTGAGGGAGAAAAACCCAGCAACAATATACCTCTTTATATATTGAATCAATACAACAATGATCTCCTTACAAGAGGCCGATATGCAGGCCCAAATACAAGCACCAATGAATGATGCAACACAGCAATACAAGAAGACAATTCACTGATGAAAAACTCAGCCTCTAATAATATCGAACTGCCTTGAGAAGAACTCACAATTGTGATGGAGAACGAACTAGGATGAAATCTGAAAGATCCACAATGAGAGATATCATCGAATATATATACAAATGGTGGGGAAAGGACGTAACCTTTCAAGACAAGTCGGCCCAAGAGAGAACTCATCTCATCTAAGAATCGTGACCCAAAGGAAGGAGGACGACTCTAGAAAATCGTGGCCTTATGAAGAATGAGGTCGGCCTCATTAAATTGCAACTCTTCATCCATCGTGCCTCTTCATTAATAAATGTAATTGATGTCTCTTCATAACAACATGTCGGTCTTAACAAATAAATGTAACTCTTCAATAATCGTGCCTCTTAATGACTCAATAAATTAAATAGCCATAGGCTATAATTTAATTTATCACAAGTAAGTAGATTGCTGGAAGAAGCAGCCCGACACTGACATGCCATCTCCCTTGGTAGGGAGAAGAGTAGAAGGAAAGAGAAATAATTTGAACAGGCGGTGGAAGAGTGTGAGCAAATCCAAGAGGAGTATGATTCTATTCATTGCTCCAAAGGTTCAGAGGAAGGTAATTCAGATCAGCAAGGGGTTAATGTGTAGTTTGTTAATAATCCTCTATTGTAGAATGATGCTGGTTTGGTTTATGACAATCCACTCTTTGAGCTTAATGGTGATCTCCCTCTTGACCCTAGTGTGGACTTGAGCGATGATTTCAGAGTTTGGGATCCTTCTTGTGCATCAGGATTACAGACAGGGTTTATAGATGAATTCTACAGCATGTACATTGTGTGGAGTGCATACAATTTTACCTTCGACCCACTTATACATGATTTGTCTTCAATGCACAAAGCTCGCGTGCCTATTCTGGACAATTGGTGTGAGGTTCCTCCTTGAGTGGATGAGGAAAGCAAACCTTGCTTGTATCCAGAGTTGCTTTTTCATGATGATTATACTTTTGAGACACATGATACAGGGTTGACCTTGGTCAACATGTTTTTATTAGTTGTGCTGATATTGGTGCTGCAGGAGTTATCTTGAGACAAGAAGGACAAACCACAGTTCTTCCTTTGGGACCCGGGTGGTGATGTGTTCTATCTTTAGTTGAGATTGCTTGGGGTCAAGCAATTTGGGGGAGGGGGGAGGGATTGTACTGTTCCCCTTTTTAGCTAGCTTTAGTGTTTGACGGATTAGCCTATCATTTGGTCCTTGTAGGCTAATGTTGGTGTTTAGAGAACCTTTTGTGGGAGTTATTTGGTTCTTCAGATGGCAGTTTATAGTTTTTTCTTCTTCAACTCTTGGGAATATTCAGAGGTGATCTTCTTTAGTGGTTTCAGGCTCCGTGTATTCACACTTACTATTTTTAGTAAGTTAGTTGGACGATTGGGGGCCAACCTTACTATTTATAGTAAGGCATCCAAATGAGCAGTTTGAGCAGTGGGTTAGCCTATGGTGTTGTTAGAAGGAATTAATGTTGATTTTTAATGGAATTAAGATGTATGTTAATTATTATTAAAGTGATTACTTTAATAATAATTAAATTATAGAAGTGGATATATTAATGACTTTATTGATTTATAATATATGGCTTATTTAATATCATAAAGTCAAATCTTTTAAAGTCATTAAAGGGGTGCCCACATAAAGTAATAACTCAAGGCAACAAAAGCAACTATAATTGAATAGATTAAATGGATTTAATGTGCTTGGGAAATTGTGCCATTTGGAGAAGGTATAAAAATCTTTTGAAAAAGCATTCATCTATTCATTCTACACTTTGGAAATTCAAAAGTTTTTGACTATGAGGAGAAACAAGGGTTTCTTGCTGCGATTTAGTCTTTGAGAACGGTATTTCTCTCAAATTTAAGCATTCTACAGGTGTAAAATACCACCCAAGGTTTGTTCTTTAGGTGGCTACACACAAGAGCCACATTTGAGCTTGATTGGAGATAGGTTTGTTCAGATTTTCAGAGGTCATTAAGTGCAGATTAGAATCGATGGAAGAATAATCATTGCTGATAGTTTTTATCATTGTTTGCTCTCATTTTGTAGGCCATGTTGGAGACTTCAATCAGGCCGTACAACTACTTGTTGGGTCGTACTTCATCAAGGGCAGGCAGGTTGACTCTAGGCTGAAATGCCTAAGGTCTTGGGCTGCAACCTTCACCAATGGGGGTGGCTAAATCAATGATCTCAATCTGCAACCAAATTAAGGTGGAGGAACTAGCATATTGAGCTAGGCATTCAAGACAAGAGGGTTTTCTATTGCTGATCAGAACTTTTCAGGCTTATAATTATCTCCTGTTGATCTCCGGGTATGAGTTTCTTTGTAAATGAAATGCAATGATAAATCTGAATTGAAAGAATATTGCATCTACTTCAATAGTTTGTTTATTTTGCAACTATCTTTATATATATACTTCTTTGCTTTTCTTGGAAAAATCTTCATAAAAAAATCAAAACAAAACAAAACTATAAAACCACAAGCAAACACACAGGCAGTTCTTCAGTTAGCAAATATCCATGTGGAGGTGGGGATATTTCAAAAAACAATTGCAAAACCGGGCTGCATATTACAATAACTCGCAACCTAGCTGGTGTTATTGGCAATGTGGCTGGTGGTGGGACTGCTGTAATGGTCTCACTGATTGGTATCACCTCGTTTATCTCCATCTTTGGCAATGATTGTGCATCCGCAATAGGTGATACCTCCTTTGTCGGTGTAGTGGTAGATGCAGAAGACGAAAACACTATGGGCTCGTAGTCTTTAGCATTGTCTCCTTCGTTGCTTGACACATCCCTTTGCTTCCTTTTCTTTCTGACTGGTTGTGATGTTTCCTCACCCTCGGATGCCTATATATCGAGGGTCATCCAGTAGAATGTTGTCGCCCATGAAGGATCGAACTGGGCTACAAGCGGAACTCCCCCCATTTTTTGATAGTAGCTTGAGTATGTATGGCATCGAGGAGGAGGGCGATGGCATACTGCATCATATAAAATGCCTTGTGTTTTTGTGCCAAAAACTATCTGATTCTTTCAAACAATAATCTCATCCAGTTGTAGACTTTACCAATACTCAATCCAATCATATAGTCAATCATTCAGATGGCTACATCCGATGCCCTACTTGCACCTATTAGTCTGCACTTGATTAAATTCATGATACATTTCCATTCTAGTGTAGCCATTTTTTTCCTCAGGCCTCTATTTCCTGCACTATACTATCCTTCTCCTACTATGTCAAATTGGGTCAGCATATTCTACGAAGGGATACCTCTTTATGTTGTTGGTTGAGCTTCCCCATTAGTTACACATGTTGGTAGCTATGGAAGGTATGCCGAACACTCTATTGAAATCCATTGGCCAAAATGAAATGGTCACTTGGCAACCTTTGTAATCAATGATAGATTTGAGGGATTGCCTATGGTAATTTATCACCATTTCCTTCAAGTAAGACTCAAATTCTCGAGAGTTAAAAAATGGAAGTTACATTGCTTTTTCTACCTATGCGTGTCTCAAGGCTACCTTTAGCGCATGGTCGTCTTGGTTTATCTACCACCATGTTCGACATTTGTTGCTAGTGAGACTATCCCACGTCGATGCATCCACTCCAATTTCATCCTCTTTCCCCTTGCTTGTTCTTCTTGTGGCAATTCGAGGCCTATAATGTTGCAATGCCCTCTTTCCCTTGCTGTTGCTAACATCCATCTTTGAAAAATTTATTTGAAAATGTACTACTGATAGTTCACAATTAAGTTTATATAGGCATTACCTTCTCAGAAGACGGTTGTAATAGTTGCTTGTCAATGTGGCTATGCATACTATGCAGTTTAAAATTGGTGTGGTAGGTGGCTGGATTGAAATGGCTGTGTGAATTATTACAGCTCGTACGGTGGAAGCTGTGCAAACTGTACAATTATGAATCGCATGTCCAACTTTTTGTTGCTTTGTTTCCTTGGCCTTACATTTTCTCAGTACTTTTTTTTACCATACAGTATCAATGTGTTTTGTTTGAGAATGACGTCGCCCCTCTAGTTGTATGCTTTGACCTCTCTACTATATGGTTTCACAAGTATTGCTTTCCTATATGCTATGAAATTTTTGCCATAGAACAATCCGTACATTGCCAACGATTTTTCCCTTCACCTGCTGTACGATATCATTATTTTGTCGTATGGTGCTAGTGATTTTTCCCTACTATACGACTGCAAATTTCTTGCTATATGTAGCAAGCTCCCTACCATACAATGTATCTGAAATCCTCCAGCCTTACGTTGCCCCACAATCGCCCAAGGCTTACAGTGTTGAATCCTCTTTGTCGCCATACGATGCAGGACTGTACACTGTTAGTTTGCTCTCGTCGTACTGTCTGGTTCGATTTTCTAAACCTTTTGCTTTCCTTCCATTTTTACAAATGTATTCTCTAAGGCCATACGATGCTATTCTGCTATTCTAGTCTTTTTTTGTGAATTTTCAAGGACCGCACTCTATGAACTTTAAAATGCCGTATTGTGTGAACTTTAAAAGGGGAAGAAGTCTGTACCAATTTACCACTAGATGCCCTACTTCATATATTTTAATTGGAAATATTTAATATTTTTAATTTCAATATTTTAACTATTTTCCCCTTTAGTATTTTAATTTTTTCCAACTTGAGTAGTTTAATATCTTCCCCTTTTAATTTTTTAATATTCTCCAACTTCGATATTTTAATATTCTTCCTCTTCGATAATTTAATATTTTTGAACTCTAGTAATTTAATAAATTTTTGCCTTTTCTTTCTATTTTCTTCTTTGTTTTCTCTTTTCTTTTTGTCCTCTTCGCTCAACTTTTGCTTTTAATTTTATTTTTGATGCTTGGTCTCGTATACCAAATTAACTTTGGTCTTTTGTAATCCACATTCTCATAGCTTGTTCCATCATATATTATTTATGAGGTTGGATGTCGCTTACGAAATAACTATAGTCTTTTGTAACAATCATACTCACAACATGTTCCAATGTGTTCGAGATCAATTTTTTTTTTTTTATAACGATGGATTTTCTGTACCTTTATATTTTTGGCTGCCATCGATGTACACGCCTCCTCTTTGTTGGTACCACTTTACTTCATCTCCTTCAATTCTTGGTGGTGTTGTTGGATTGTGTACTACGTGCCGTAACCTATAGTTGAAAACTCGGACTTGGCAATAACTTGGTAGGCCCAAATTTTTTGAAAACTTGGGACTTGGCAAAAACTCGAAGAAAAACTCGACAATAACTTGGCAAATTTATTGAACATTTGAAAATACACAATTTTTAAAAACATTCTTCAAAAACACACAAACTGAATTTTTAGAACATATTACTGATTTCATCATATATAAATCAAAATTAGAGTTTGATACATAATACATATCAATCATCAATGGATCAATCATCATTAAAATTATCATATCAATCATCAATGTATCATAATACATATCAATCATCAATGTATCAATCATCATTAAAATTATCATATCAATCATCAATGTATCATATACATTGATGATTGATATGTATTAAAAATTTTAGTCGCTGCACATATACAAGTGACAAGATCATCCCTTTAAAGACAATACGAATATGGTCAAGCCCAAAAATCAACTCAAACATTGTTAAGAATCTACATCTCAGCTCATCCTTAAACAGTTTTTTGTTTGAGAGGATATAGCTTGGTTTGTAGAGTTCTATAGGACCCTCAAATTCAACACTCTATAACTTGTTATAAATAAATAAGATCTATCAATTTGTGGAAATTAATAGTAATTTTTTATATTTTTCATTTAAGATTTTAAGATAATTATTCGAATTTTATTAGAAGAGTTCTTTATTTTTAGTTTGCAATCCTTGTATGAAATTATGAATCATTTATGTGCATGTAATTAGTTTACTTCATATTAAATAGTTGTGTTTTCATTTACTATGTAAAGTTTGCAATTTTACACAATTAGTGTGAACCAAATGTAAAATTTATATTTTAAAGATATTTAAATAAAGCTACACTTCAAAACCTTTCAAATTAGAAAAGAATAAGATATATATATATATATATATATATATATATATATATATATATATATATATATTAAATTTGTATATAATAAACAATATATATGTATAAATTTAATTGAACAATATAATATGTATAAATTTATATATAATAAACTTTATACATAATAAACAAAAAACAATAAACAAACAATATATACAATATTATGTAAAGAATATTTAAATTTGTTGTTTATAGTTTATACATAAACCATATATTATTTATATATAAATAATTATAAATTTATACATATTATATAAATTGTTTATTATATATTATTATAAATTTCATCAACAAAAATAGAATGCTAAATATTTGATTTAATAAATTATTTTATGGAATAACTATTGTTTCAAAGCAATTTTTTTTCGCTTTTGCTTCAAACCAGATCGCAGGCGGAAGCAAACCAAAAATCGCGTATTTTCTTGGGAGAAATGAAGTCACATTTTTAACCTGCGGCCTACCTCTGAAAATTGCGAGATTGTAATGGCACCCTAGCTTTTAATCGACCCTTTTTTAGCCGTGTCTGTCTTCTGCAACTGTTTGTCGTGAATCTTGCTCAATACAATTCTAATGTAATTCTAGTGGTAAGTGTCGGGCTATTTCTACCCACTCTCCCTTCATATGTTCTCTTGTTGTGAAAGTTCTCTTTCTCTCCCGACTACAACTTTTACTTATGCTTTGACTTCAACTTTTGCTCTTGGGTGGACTCAGACTTTCTTTGAGCTATGTTATCGGGTTTGCCTTTGCAACCCTTGGTTTGGGTCTTGGTTCGCTCTTGGTTTCAATCTAGGTTCGATTCGTAGGAGGGTTCTTCGTCATGTCTTTTCGAAATTGTTTATGGTTTTTTAAATTTCTACGGGTTCTTTTTTTTTCTGATGATCTCGATAGAAATAGCAACAAAAAGACTGAGCGAGAGAGATTTACAATGAGCCATGAATTCAATGGGGGAAAATCGTGTTGTGCACTCCGGAAGTGTGAGTTTTTTTGACGGGAGAAAAATAAAAGATTAAAATTAAGATAAAGTTATTTTATTAATATTAAATTTGTATTAATAAACATTAGACATAATTATATATAGTTAAAGTTACATATTTTAAGTTAATTATTAATAATAGTAATAATTATTATTAATAATAAAAATTAATAATTATGTAAATTAATTTTTCAAATTAATAATATATATTATTAACTTTAGTCTTTAGTAATAATTTTATTATTATTGTATAAGACTAATAAATATTAATAATTATTATATTAAAATATGTATATTGTCTAATATTCTTGATTATATATATATATATATATACAAAAAAAAAATTACATGTATTTTGTACTAACGGACCCAAAACAAACCGAACCCCCCCCCAAAAAAATTTTAGCCGAACTCATGAACTGAACCCTCGAACCCGAACCTGAACTAGTACTGAACCGACAACTTAGTCTTTGAGAAATCCATCGCCTTCTTCAACTTCACCCCTTAGTTGTTGTCATCATTCTCTTTGTTCTTTTATCCTTAAGAATCATTTGATTTTTTGGTCTATTGATTCGCGACTGCTTTGTATTAATTTCATGTTTTTATTCAAAGTTAAGGGCATTAATTCTTCGACATACGTCGACGGTCAGTATTACATTCTTCTTCCCTTTTGTTCCGTTGTATTATCTATTGAATACGTTGTTCCTAGTCTCTCTCAGCTCGAAGATCTTGTAGGATGATGAAGTGACGTACAATAAGTCTTGGCAGTTTGCAAGAAGATGATCAACCTCTGGGTTGACGGTTAGGTTGTCCCAGATGGCGGCTTGAGGGACCTCTCTCCTGAGAGCTTCCCTCTGTATGTGTTCTTTTAATAAAATTTCCCACAGGTTTACCAAGTCTTGCGTCAACCCATCTTCCCTTTTGTCGTTTGCTTGCATAGGTTCTTCGACTGGCTGTCTCATTACATCACCATGATTCTCATTTGTGAGTTGTGTTTTTCTAGGGTTTGTATCGACAACGACGCCAAATGTTCACTTGGTAATTGACTTGAATGATTAACAGAGTGTAATTGGAAATATATAACAACAATAACAAAATATATCAATTACTCATACAATGCTCAGAAGATGTGTCGTGTATTCATTCATTCATCAGATATGCAATAGTTACTAGATATATATGCATGCGATCCTCGACAATGAGTACAATGAGGAAATATATAGCAAGCTGACATTGGTTGAGAACGCCAACTGTTGGTAACTACCAATTGACAACCAATGGGTAGGGATTAATTACACATTAACTTATTCATTTATTTATGTATTGACAATTATAGTGTCTTCTTTTCCTTATTTCTCTTTTATAAGGGAACTCCTTTGTTGTTTTCCCGAATGGGTTACCACCCTGAATTTTTGTTTACTACTCTTTAGTTAATGGTGTCCTTTCTACATGCTATTAGTAGAATTATATGGGTGTCTCAGCACAATATATAGAGCATTTTTCGTATGTTATGTTGTTACAACTTGTACGTATGCATTATATTGATTAAAAATGCAAACAATCTCATGTGAAATGTTATGGACTTATAACCTCCTTTTTTTTTTGGATTAATGATGTTGTGGTAACATTATGAGTGGATCATTGTGGTCAATTGTCATACCTATGGCTTTCTTCTATGTATGAATTAGTTGGGTCAATACATCTAGAAAGAAGGAAAGAAATAAATAAAATCTATTAATATGCACGAAATTACCAAAAATAGGTCAAAGGAACTAGAAAGTACAAAAGGTACAATAGCAAAAGATTAGAGAAAAAAAGGACCCTCAACATGATGCAAGAAAGAAAAAAAATGAAAAAGTAAGAATAGCCCGAAAAAATGGGAGTGGACCTAAAAGAGTGTAACCCCCAAGCAAGTACAGTTATAAATAGAAAAGTTGGGAGAACCCTTCAAAGCAGTAGAAACAAAAGAAGACCACCCATGTAGAGTGAGAGAACCAAATTCCTTAGGTGTCAGTTTCCAGTGACCCATTAGAGGTTTCCATCTATTAGTCAAGCCTGGGTATTTTGGAGGCCATTTGTATTGCATGTATTGATAATCAGGAAAAAAATATCTATATGTAATTGTGTGTAGTGTTTTTTTCATGCATAATTGATTAATCTATGCATATTTGATATATGTAGTGTTTTCTTTCCCAATACTTTAAGGTGGGATTAGGCAATTGCATTTTTGGTGCCATTGTCATTTCATTCCTACCTCACTTGTGTGAAGCTGAGGTACATTGTCACCATAATTTGCCTAGTTGAATTGTTAACCCACAGTTCTAACTTATTTGGAAAATTGAGAGCTGTTGGGTTGAGATTTAGAAGAGGTGTGCCCAGGAGAAAATGAACTCATGAAGGATTTGATTTTTCTCTAGCACATTTTAGTCATCAACTCCATTGAGCAAGAAGATGAGAATAATTTATTCGCTATCAAATTGATGACACTCATGTGGAATGGGATAGTCAAATCGTTGACAGTGGTACCACCTGAATTTCTGAGAAGATATATCTAGTTGGAAAATGAATGTCACAGATGTAAATAAGAATTAGAAAGACAATGAACCAACAGAAAGCACTATGAGAACTGTTTCAGACAAGACAAAGAGGAGGATTGTCAAATACATTAATGATTTTTGTTTGCAGGTTTGGAGAGAATCCCATGTCACAGATTGCCAAGCAGATGAGTCATTGCTTTCTAAAGACAACTGATAATGGTATCATTGTGTGGGTTCAGCCAGATGATAAACATCCAAGACCAAGTTTAGATTTGGATGAGAAAGCTGCAAGGATCACTCAACACTTGAGAAAGCTGCACTTAAATGGTCTCTTGTTTGTACTCCTTGCTGGCTCGAGCTTGTGAAGAATATTTATTGCAACCCATTGTATTTTCTATTCTAATAGTATTTTATATCATCACTCCTCCCCTGTTTTTGGGCAGTACACATGCCAAAATAGGGATATTGTATATGCAACTGATATTTGTGCGATATAACTTCTCTTTATCTAAAAAAATACAATACCAGTTTACAAGAAGCTTTATGCCTATTATTATTTTTTGTAGAAAAATATACATTATTTGTTAGGGAATCTCTTAATTTCTTATGCGGTTTATCAGTTGCTCCATTTGTTCAACAAACCAATCATTGGAAAATTTAGCTAATGGTTGTTTCTATTGGAAAAGTTAAAAGTTAAGATTGTAGTGTGATTCGAAAAACACCACGTCATAGTGGACCAATTTTCTAGGGCCAAATCATGAGAGTCCCCTACAAGGAGTTTTAAATTATATTTTAATTGCATAGTTATTCAATATCATTGTCTTGCTGTCCTGGTATGAAAATATTGTCAGTTATTTTGGCTATAAATTTTTTTCATGAGTACATTTCCAAGGATTAGGAGAGAAAAATAAATAATAAGAAAATTTAATTGGATGAATGATTTTTTGTACACAATGGGCCTTGACCAAATTTTACATAGATGCAATGAGGGAAGAAATTTTGGGTATTCTACATGAAGCCCATGAAGGATTAGGAGGTGGCCATATAGGACCAGACAATATTACAAGAAAGGCCTTGTTGGAAATGCTCCAATGCCTCTCTCTATTTTAGGATACAAAGGAATAGCTGGTGGCATCAGATACTTGTTAGCTCACTGAATGCCTGTAAAGAGGCCATTTATGTTTTATCTTTTCAATGCAGCCCCAAAGTGAATTCAATGATGGGGCTGGATTTCATTAGTCCCATTAAGAAACAAATGTTGTTGAGGATGGGTAGATACATTGTGTTTGTTATGAAATATCTTGCAAATGGGCTGAAGCAAGGGTTAGCCTTGAGAATTCAGATAATATTATGGTTAATTTTTTCTTTGAAAAATGCAATACTAGATTTGCCATCCCTTAGCACAATACGGTGATAAAGGAGGGCATTTTATCAATAAGATTCTTCATTATCTTGCCAAAAGGTTCAAACCTTTATTTCTTTTTAATGTTTCAGCCTTTCTATTCTAGGCATCATATGGTATTTAACTTATTTAAGGTATAACTTCTTAAAATCATTTAGCGAGGGTTTTATTGGGGCCCCCACCCTTGAATTGTGAGGGTTTGTTCATGGGACTCGTATCCTATACAATTCATTTATGGGAATACTACTAAAAAACTAATGTTCTACTAGCGGGGGATACTGTTTAGTAACAATTCAAACTCCTATGCTTCCTACAAGACTACCACACCTCCAACTCTTCTCCTTTGCACTTTGCTAGCTTGAACACCTCACCTCTTATCTCCTCCTATAAGGAAACCACTCTACGTGCTTCCTCCTATGCCTCTTCAACTTGAATGTTGACCTCTTCTCTCTTCCTTTAGATTAACCAATTCTTCTCCTCCATCTCTCCTCTATCTTCTTTTTTCCACTCTCTAGCTTGAATGCTTCTCCTCCATGCTCCTCCAAAATCACTAGTAGGACTACCTCTACCTACGAACTAAAGTGAGACTATTGCTTCAACATGCCTATTGGCACTAAGAAGTTAATTGAGGAGAATTGAACCTTGGTCTTCAATATGAGAACAAATTGGCCCTACCAATTGATCACAACCCCTTTGATTGTGTAACTGGGCAACGTTACCAACCTTTGTGTGGTCCCATTGAAAAAATTTCAAGTTTCATTTGTCACAATCTCTTCCAATTACTGTTTGGGCAGGAATCATTTGCACCAACAGAGTTATTTGTATCATGCTTGATAATTGTGGTAGAAAATAAGTTTGTGATCATGAGAACTTACAATGGTGCCATTTAGAGCTAACACAGTTTCATGAGAAAATAATGAAAGCATAATTGATAACTAAAATAGCTTAAGGAAGATAGAAGATATAAATATCTAGTATTGGCATGATAGAAAATTGAGGAGGGATACACTTTAATTTAGGAACCCTAGTATTTAAATATGATGGACAAAAAATTCAACTTGAGAAATTTAAGATATTGTGGCTAGGACCTTTTGGACTCCACTTAAGGTCTTGACTCATAGTGTTGTATGACTAGAGACCCTAGATGGCACCATGAAGGGTACAATCAATGGGTTGAGATTAAAACTTTGTGAAGCTAGGTATCTTATTAATTGATGATGATTTTATATTTCTTAGGACACAATAATTATGTAAGAGAGAAGTTTCCCATATGCACTCATACACTCGAGGGATTATATTGTTGTGGCCAAGAAAAGAATAAAGTCAAGGATAGTGTAGTCTCCATATGTCCCTTATTACCATTGGATAATTGTCAACAAGGAGCCATCCATTTTAGAAGGGTGTGTGTAGATAGCATATTTGATATGATAAGATTTTAAGACTGGTACATATGCATATTTATGAATAAAACCATTTATCTAATACAATAATTGATCAATTGAGATGTTACGTGCTTGTGATCCTTTTTCAATGTTTGGATTAGTGATGGTGCTAGTAAGGTTAGGACTGGACTGTTGTGGTTAACCTCTGTACTTGCTATGTTCTTCCCTATTAGTTGAGTTAATACACTTATAGATATCCTTTTTTTGTGTCAGTCCTGAGTATGTTGGATACCATGTATATCGTATATGTTCAAATGAATGTAGTACTATTTATCTGATTCTTTGCAATGTACCCTTTTGTAAAAACGTTTGTGCATTTTTTGTTGGTGTATATAGGATCATGTATGTAATAATTTTTGTTCTAGTATTTTAATGTAAAATCAAGCAACTACACATGGAACCTGTTTTTCTTATTGGGAAAGAATAGCCTCCCTTTTGAAATCCAAAAAAAGAAAAAAAAAAAATTAAAGATATGTTTGAAGTTAATGTTCAAAGACTTCAAATGTTTATGTACTAGTGGTTTGCATTGAATGTTTATTAGGAATTTAATAAATACATTTTTTTGGCTTTAGAAAAGTGAAAAAATAGATGTGTCATTTGTCAATAGTGCTTGTCATATATTTAAAAGCAAACCAATAAGAATTCATGAACTTAATGCTTTATGTGTGCCATTTTTTCTTACCTATAATTCTAATGTTTTCAGGTGATGGCAGCAATTGGAACTCACCCTGGTCACATTAAGGTTAAAATCTATATGCTATGCCCTTGGTTAATTAGGATGTGTTTATGCAAAGAGTTGGAACTTACAAAGTTTTATTCTTTTTTAATATCAAGTTCTCTACTTATAGTTATTAATTACTTGATAAATGAATTCCTTACCATGTATTTTACCATTTAATGTGAAATTGATACTGCTTTACCTCCTTTTTCTTGTTAATAGATCAAGTATATTAATTTGGATGGGGAAGTTTACAAAAATCTAAAATCCTTTAAGTGCAAAATGAAGGATGCTTGGGCGTCTTAGGAAAAGGGTGTTGTACACCTTACACAAGAAAAATAATTATTTCTATTATGTAAAGTAAATATTTGTTTGTTGTGCATCTTTATAAGATGTGTTTAGTTACATTAAATATGTATTTGGTACCACTTGTAGAGTCGTATGTGACATTGGTTAAATATTTTATGTGTGGGTTGCACATGGGAAAATTATTTAATATTGGAAAAATTAGAACCAAAAAGTAAATATTGGGGTCAATGTTTTTGTGCACTCATGGCTTTGAGGAACATGGTTTTACCTTTACCACTTGGTTGTTTTGTGTGAGCTTGAATCTATAAAATCAAGCACATGTTTAGTGGTTGGGGTTGTTTTTTTGGTTGGTCAAGTGAGTTGTCATTTCTATTGAGCTCTCTTGTTGAGTTCATATGTGAAGTATGACATAGGATGTGTGGTTACATGCTTGGAGACATGGAGGATGCATTGGAGGAGCTTGATGTTTCAAAAGCGTTCATGAGGACTTTGTAAGTGTATTGTACTGTTTTCATTGTTGAATAATACATTGAGTATGGATGCTTTTGGAGGTTTAGTTTTTTCCTTTTGAGGGTGTTCCCAAGGTATATCTTGTGGTATATCTTTGATCATTGCATTATGGTTATTCTTTAGGCTTGTATGTATGTTTTTTTCTCATGGGGTTATGTAGGAAATGGGTTGATCAATTTGATAATAATTTCCTAACAAGTGGTATCAGAGCCATGGTTGTGGTTGAGGGAGGTGAGAGATCTTTGTTTTTGTTTAACCCTTGTTTGAGAAGATTTGATGCAATTTTGAAGCAGTGGCAATGTTGGAGAGATTTCAGACATTTCAAGGTACAAGATATGTTATGTAGGTTGTGAGAATGCAGATTTGGGGTTTGCAGATTTGTGATTTATTTTTGTAAATCTAGGATTTGAAAGAGTTGAAAAAATGCCTATTTTTAGTTGTTCATTGTGAGAGTTTTGTACGGAAAGTTTCATAGATGATCCCCTAGGACAAAACAAACTCACCATTAGATTTAGGATGTCCAAGAGATGAAGAATGATATAAAAGTACAAGGAGAAGATAAAAGGGTCGTACGATGCTGTGACGAAAGGAAGAATTGCGCCGTACGGGGAAGAGGGAAAGCCGTATGAGAAACCCATAGTCTGAGTGTTGTACGAAGGAACCATAATTAGAAGGTTGTGCATGGTGAAGGCAATACCGTATGGCCAAGAGAGCTTGACGCCGTACGAAGTAGAGATAAGTCGAACTCCGTACAGATTAGCAATCTCAAAGCCATACGATGCATTAAGATCAAAAGGTCTGTACGATTTAGCAAATTGGAAGCTGTACGAAATAAAGTGAATGCCATCAGGACCCAATCCATACGAGGAAATCTTAAAGATGTCGTACGAATCATTAATGTGAAAATCAAGAACAAAAAAACTAAGGCAAGCACTATATGATTAAGAAAAATCGAGGCTTTACAAAATAAGGAGGATGTCATACGAGTTGAAGAGGAGATAGGTCAATCAAACAAAAAGAAGAGTCAAAGCTGTACAAAATGAGGAGAGCATCGTACCATTCATCGAACCTAGAAAATCATGGCAACCCTAGGCCAAGATAAAAGAGTTTGTACCATCCATTGATTGGAGTTTTTCAATATCGAGAAAATTCAAATTCAAAACAAAACATTGTCATTTTCATAGGTTGAAGAAGATGGATGCAACCGACAGTGGGAAAGGAAAGAAGTTGGTTTACAGGGCCAAAGTTGTAGGTGGCAAAATAGACAAGGGAAAAAATGATAGCATTACAATAGATACTCTAACATGGGAGAGTCTAACAAGTAGTGAATGCAAGACATGGTGGCAGGAAATGGCTACAGATTACCCCATCAAGAGGGTGTTAACCATTGCCTAGGTAGACAAAGCGGCTCAATGCCCTTTCTTTAATTCTAGAGACTTTGAGAGTTACATGAAAGTGATGGTTAAGAATTATCAATATGCCCACAAGAGAACCATCGACTACATGGGTTATCTAGTAACAATTTCATTTCAACCCAACAACTTTCGAAGGTTTTTCGGTATTCCTGCATCAGGAACGGTTATAGCAAAGCCCACCACAAAGATGATTGCAAAACAAAAGGAAATGATTATAAAAAGAATCTGTAGACCAAACTTGACACAAAAAGAGAAAGATACAATCTAGAATGCAGGCGTGAGAAGGATGAGGAAACAAATGCTGGTGAATGCAAACTGGAAGTGTTTAATGGACCTAATCAAATACAGGTTAACAAGTTCTAGTAGCGCATCAAATATCGCAACTTGGATGGTAGATTATATGTTTGGGCTGAGTGTGGGAAGAGTCTATAATTGGGCCTATTATCTATCTGAAAGGATAAGGGAGTTTTTGACCTATAAGCACAAGGCCTTTTACATGACTCAACATGCTATATCATTGCTTCTAGATGCAATATACAACTATGTGCCGAGTAATAAATTAGGCAAACTACAACCTGCTGTTGATTACGACAAGGCATGGCCAACA
>VDFB02139711.1:0-10968 GCA_007258455.2 Sequoia sempervirens | reverse complement strand
GTTAATTTGGGTGGTCAGTTGAGTGGCCCTATTAATATGGGAAACTCTAAGATGGAGGTGAAGCCTAATGAGACTGGCCTCGTGGATATGAAGGGGATTGATGTAGTTAATTGTTCTTAAGATTTTTCTTCTATGGAGAAGGAAGTGAAGAAGGAACATCTAGAGGTGTTAGCTGATTTGGAGAATTTTCCAGATAAGGAGAGGATAAAGCTAGATGTTGTGGATGTTGAGGGTTCCCTAGCTGAAGAAGAGGATGAACAAAATAGGGATTGTTCTAATGCCCCTGTTGACTTGGAGAATAAGGGTCAGCCTCTGGTTAAGTGGGATGAAATTGACATGAATATGTTTTGTAGAATGGTCGAAGATGGGACAAGAAACCTGCTTTCCCTGGTTAAGTTGTTATTTTGTATGGTTAAGGAGCTCAATCTTCAGATGAAAAATTGGTAGGATGTTTGTGTTGCTATGCTAAGAGGTAACCAAAAGGAGTGGGAAATAAAATGAAAAGTGAAATCAGTGCATATTAAGCTTGATAAGCTACTGGCTAATGCTGATCATTTGGGGGTTTCTCATGAGGAAAGAATTTCCTCTTTGGAATTATTGTTAATAAAATGTTAGAGGACAAAGTGGAAAGTCTGGAGGATAAAATGGGAAAGATGTCAGAGGACTTGAAAACGGTGGTCAATATCAACAATAACTCTTTGAAGACCACTGCTATGGGTCTTTATGTTCTGAATGAGAAAGCACTGAATTGGACCGGAAAACTACTTGACTTGGGTAATATGGAGGAAATTATTGAAGAGATTAGTGGCTCTTACCTAATGGAGAAAGTGAAAGCTTGTACTCCTATGTTGGAGAAGAACATGCAGGAGGGTTCGTGCCTTAGGACGAGAAGCAAGATGAAAAAGAGGATTATTGTTGTTGTTGAGAAGTTGAAGGATGTTATCAATATCCATGAGGAGGTCATCAAGGAGAACATGGCCTTGGCTAATGTTTTAGATAATTTGTTGTAGCTGGCGCTTCCTCTTTTGGTTCAATAGGTTTGCTGATGTTTTTTGCTTTTGGGTTTGTTGTCGGGTTGCTAATGTTCCATCTTATGTCAACTTTTTGGTTTTTTGGGCTGCTGGGCTTAGTGGTTTAATTTCTCTTTCATCTTGGCGTCATTGTAAAGGGTTTCAGGGTCCCTTCAAAATCTATTTTTCCTTATCAAAAACTAATTCAATATGATTTTCTATTGTACAATTTTTTTTATGTGCTTTTTACTTTTTGCATGTGGATTACCCTCAGAAAGAGACTACTTATCTTTTCTTAAATGAAGCCTTTACATTTCTTGTCTATGGAAGGAATTTACTGCTTGATAACAGGTTTGTGAACTTCATACAAATTAAGATTGGTGTAAAAGGCCATCCCCGCAAATGTTGTTTAGTCTAGAATTATAATGGAAAATAAAAATGCTTGCTAGGGGAATAAAATAGATTTTCAATTGTCCAAGTACAACATAATATTACTGAAGCATTCCAAAGTTTAGGCATTTGAGATTCATGGATCTCCTTGGAGGTCACCCACCTAATATAATAATAGTAAATTAGTATGAACCTTTAGTCATAAATTAAAATGCAATATAATATCTCTTTGTCTCTCACACATGAACATTTCATATAACCACATACCTTGTAAATGTTGACAATCGACTTATGGCATGTTCCTTAAGTCAACTATGAGATAGGAATCCCCCCTAATTGCCAATGGCATGATATGCTATCAAACACATTTATGAAAATTAATAACATTCAATTTTCACAGTCCATGATAGTTATGTAGAAATTTTCACATAGTTTATCTAGAAATCTTACTCACATAACATTTATGAAAAGGTCATTAGTAATTTTTTCTCACACAAAAAAATATCAAAATAAATTTAGTGCTTAATCAATGTTGTCTCATCTATTTCCACCCACTTTCCTCTCAGTGATTTAGTATTTTTACGCTGTCCATGTCCTCTCTCCATGGCCTCCTCTATGAATAAAAATGCTACCATAGAATCTTTCACCACACTACTATTGAGAAGGAAGAAGCAACTTGTGGGAACGCAGTAAAAACTGCTCTACCGCACCGAGTTGATGAAGGAGCCATTGGAGAGCGATGGTCACCACACTATCACATGCCAATGGTAGAAGACTTGCGGGAGTCATCGCAACACTGCTAGGAATAGAAGGAAGACTCACATGCTGCCACAAAAGCTTTCACCCCACTACCGCTGAGAAGGATGAAGCATCTTGCGGGACCACAATAAAAACTGCTCTACTGCACCGAGCTGATGAAGGAGCCACAGGACAACGGTGGTCACAAAAACAAGGAAGGAGTTTGGGTAGGGAAACATTTTTATTTTCCATTACCCAATTCTATATCTTTTCAGCATTTGTAAATCACTTGTTCAATTCTATATCTTTTCCTTTCACATAAAACAATGTAAATCACTTGTTTGAACACTGCAACTGAATACAAAATGAAAGCATCTCTTTTCTTTTATGCAACTATTTAATGTTATAATTGAATCAGACAACTTAAACACATTGCATCTTGGAACTCCAAAATATTTTAAACACTTGCAATGATTAAACATCTGCAGAGGTTAATTTTGAATTTTCACCTTAAAATAAAACTTTGAACAAAACAGCTCCATCAAATTGAGTTGTAGTGAAAATTTGATAACAATTAGTTTACATTCATTTACTTGCATTTGTAAGCATTCATATACATCTACACAAACTTCACATCCATTTCATATAACTATGTTTGTCATATTTTTGTGAGTAAATGGCGAAAGAACATTGTATCCTTATCCACATTTTATAATTCATGTTGATTTTTGTTCATTGCAAAATAATATAATTGATTTCACATGAATTATCAAAATAACTACTTGATAGAAAATAAAGAATGTTTTATGATTTTATACAAGTGTAGCTAGCTAGTGATGTCGAGAAATATTTGCATTGTTTGGTCAGTGTAATCGAATTGAGGATGAGAACTTTGAGTCACAAGGCTAGACTAGGAAAAACGTACAATGATAGGTGCTCAATTAGGTGCACTTGGCACCGCCTTAGGCACCCCAAACTGATTACATTAACAGCCAAAAGTCGGCGCTAAAGTTGGCGTTAAGGAAGAAATCAGACGACAAAAAAGGGAAAAACGTTGTGTGAAGGAAGAGAGTAGGGCGCTAAAAGCAACTGAAGAGAGCACGAAGCTAGGATGCACAAAGGAAGTCCAATGAGGAGAGTACGCAAGTATTTGAATTTTCTCATAAGATTATATCAAATTTATTAAACGATATTTAAATTATTATTTTCTTCGATTGGTGATAATATTTTTATTTTATTTAAGATAAATCAAAATATACAAAGCTCCAAATAAAAAGTTCTTCTAGCACCATCACATCATGTCTGTTAAAACAGAATAAAAACCTACTGATCAAAAAGCCCTACCACAACCACCTGAAAACTATCCAACTAAACTACTACCCAAACACCAACTATTTACAGTATCGAAACCAAAAATAGGGCTTAACCCCTTAAGCTTATACATCAATATCTAGCTTAAACATAGTAAACTAGTTTATGCGAAAGTTCCAGAAGCACTGCCCAGATGCAATGGGCACATTTTCGCAAGTGGCTTCACCTTCTTTCTCATACACAAACCCTTCTTCTCACACAACTCCTCTTTGGTGATGGCTTTGAGTCCCGCTATTATCTCCTTAGTCTCCATTAATTTGATGCACAATTTCAAAGCTTTCCACCCTCATTCCACACCCTCTCTCCACACGGCTTTGGTTCTTCCTTCTGGCCACCTAATGAAAGGGCGATTTATCTCTGCTACTTTTGGGTCCACACCTTCCATGCCTTCGCTCACAAAGCCTTTTCCTGGTATAGCCCTTTCCAAGATGCTCTCCATGTTCATTTTGAAATCCCTATGCACCAACACTTTCATCACTTTCCTTAAAACCTCCACTGACTCTCCTAAGTACAGTCCCCACACCATGATCAGAGAGTATATATCCATATTAGTTTGATATTTGTGCTTCAAATCTTCGAAGCCATCACCCAAAATTATTTGCATAGATTGTGCCACCTTCACATCCTTGTACAGGAACAAGCCACACAATCTCTTCACCATCACTTTGCCATCGAAAGGATCCAATTACCTCCTCGCTTTCAGAGTGAAGTTGGCCTCCATTTCTTCTCTAGTTTAGCCACCAAACTACTTCACACCGTCGTCCCACAAACCAAGAAGCATCGAATGAAATGCAAGAAAAAATTTCATTACATAGCAAATGTCTAGCTATCAACATTAATGATGAACGTATGTCCAACACTAGCAAAAAGAGCTAATTCTTTGATAATTTCAAAAAACATTCCTTCAATAATTTGTAAGTATATTTAATATGTTAAATGATTTTTTTTTATCTCCTTGGAAAAAGTAAATGATTACATATTAATTAGTTTAAAAGTAATAGTTTTCAATAAATTTATTTGGATCATTAGTAATAGTCTTCAAAATTGGCCGCCAGTTCAAGTTCAATCTGCTTTCATAATACTTTATATCCATGAAAACCAAGCTCTCTAAATGGTATATCAAACTCTAGTTCAAAATCTTTTAGATGAGGCTGCTCCTATAGTTCTCTTACTTGAAAAATCCTTGAAACTCTAACTTCTTAACATTCAAAAGATAAATGGAATGTCCTCAACACCCAATAGAGCTATCCAAAAAAGCTAACTAAAAGCTAACCCAGTTTTTTAGTTTAATAATTTAATTATAAAGTTTAAACTTTGAATGTTAATTTTTTATGTGTTATTGGCTTATTGCAAGTTGCAACATTATTTAATATTTATATCTATAAATTCATCTCTATGATGTAGAGCAGGGTGGAGGTACATTCAACCAAGTTTTGAAAACCAAACACCAATTCAAAATCAAATAATTAGCACAACTTCCATAGGGTCAGCTCTATGGCTTTCCAATTCACAACTGAGCAACTGAAAGACCAATTCCTCAAAGAAAACTATAAGAACACCCATTGATCATCCATATAACATCCATATTCCATCAAAAAGACATTTCCAAGCTTACAAGTAAGATTCATTTGTCAAAACATAGAAAAACATTAAGTCACCGTATCCAAGGGCTAGTAGAATTAGCCCACTTTTACAAAGAAGGTACACTTTAAACTCCACCAAACCTTATGAAACCTTGGGGCAGCAATTAAAATTCCCAAAAACTATTAAATCCACCACTAGTTTCCAGAAATCACTCTTACAACATGGCAAAACCAAAAACCCTCATTTTTCAGCACGTTTCTTAGGGGTTTATTGAAAAGGTATACTCCAGGCTTCTAAAACTCTTACCAACTATTCAAACACCTTCCAATACACTTAAAAATTCTCCAGAAACTCACCCACATCCTCTACCAATGCTGCACCATCATATTCCTTCTTTGAGCCATCATCCTTCAATGGAAATTCACACTTTTCCACCTAGGGCATCACACCTTGACACTCAAATGAACACACCTGCATAAATTAGAACCCTACACACCTAATATCATATATTTTGGTCCATTCCACCAAGATATGGCTCAACCGTATAGTGGAGGACTTTTCACATTTTAGGTGCCCTCAAAAATCTTATACAAAAGATACACAGGAAGTTTTAGTAAAACGTTTGTAAAATGTGCAAAACTCAATATTTTTCGCTCAAACCAGAAGCATTGGAAAGATAATTAATTTATCTATTCACCCATATAAAAAAATTTCAAAAGGAATTCCGTACAATTCTGTACCAAGCCTGAAAACAGTGAAAAATATGCAAAATCTGGAAAACACAATTGTTCTTTTATTGAAATTTCTCTCCAGATGCCTCCAACCTTCATTACAAACGTGGATAAATGTTTTTAAAGACATATTGAACCTTACCAACCGAGAATAACTGAATTTTTAACTTCATTTTCACTAAATAACCTTTAAACTCTCTAATTTGCACTTTTCAGCATTTTTGCCTTGACAACTTTTACACATTTTGTATTTTTTATATTTTTTTGACTCAAATGACCCCAAACCAACTTGAATACATTTAAATAGTTTAAATCAACCTTATTAAACATAAAATGACACAAAACCACCTAAAACCTAACATTTGACTTTCTTTGTAAAATTCAAGCTTGGTGCTCCACCATACACCCAGCCATGAAATCTTTCCAAGTCCCTTGGAAGTCTTCAACTCTTTGACCTGCAATAATATTTTGATCTCCAAATATTTGATGCTCCTCCTTGTTCTTGCAATTGCTCCATTGATCTTCATCTTCACCTTTGGCTTGGATTTGTCCATGCAAAGTAGTCCTCCTCTTGCCTTTTCATTTTGGATCTGCACCTCCATGTTCTGATTTGTACTTACCAGCATCATCCATCTGCTCTTACCTTGTTCTTCAGCTTCATTCTTTGCAAAATAATCCATGCTCTGTCTATTCTCTTTCATCTTAACCCATGGCTTGATTCTCAGCAACATAATCATCAAAATAAGGAAGTATAAAATGACTCCCTTCATTTCTTGTCTCTTAACTCTTCTTCTCTCAATCATTCTCAAGTTCACTATGCTTAGAACCATTCCCATAGCAGCATACAACTTCTCCATTATCAATTCCATCAACCAAGGACAATCCAATGTCCTAACCACATCACTTGATCTCTTCTCCATCTCATTTGGAGACTTCACCATCCTTTCTTTCTTAGCCTTCACTTGGCCTATCATTGACAACTTCACATCTTGGGTCCCCTCCATCATTGAGACCTTTTCCAAACTCATTACCTTTAACTCTTCACCTCTTGGGGTGACTGCAATCTTCATCCTTTTATCAACCTTCACAATTCCTTTCGCTAACCTTTTCCATTTTCCTTGGCTCACTGTACTTTTTATCTTCTTGTCTTGCTTCTCACCTTGCACTTCATTTTCTTGACTGTCCACACTTTGCTTTTGATACTCTATCCTATCAAGTTTAGGAACACAACCTGACTGTCTACCATCTTTTTTAATTGCCATACTCTCACATTGCTGCTCTTCTACAAACTCACTCACTGCACCTTCTTTTACTTTATCTTCTTCTTCTTCCAATAAGTCTTCATGAGCATCCTCAAAGACATCTTCCTCTTCCTTCATCTTCTCTACACCTTTAAGTTCCTTGACATTTAGGCTTTGCATCAGTACCATTATCTTATTGACCTCTGTATCCTCTGTCACACAATCCACTGTATTCACAATCTCTGTCTTCTTATCACTTACATCTGTTGTTAAGGGACACTCCACTGCCCCAATCATGATCTTGTTATAATTTTCAAGCCTTTCATGGCTTTCTCCAACCTTCCCACCTGTCTTGTCTGCATCTCTTCTTTCTCCTTTAACATTCTCAGCCTTCAAAACTTCCCTATCATCAGATCTTCTACCCTGCTGCAACTCATCTTCTTTGTTATCAGACTTTTGTGGCTGCTCAGTACCCTGTCCATTCAGTAGACATTGCTTCTCAGCTTTATAGACCTCACTAGGCCTTACTTGGCTCTCCATTGATAATTCTCCTACATTCTTATTCTCTTCTCTTTGAGAGATCTCTGCCCCAAGTGCCTTCTTCTCACAATACTCTGTCTCAGCTTCTTGTACCACTGTATTTTTCATAGGTGTTTGCCCTAGAACACCATTAACCTGCAATGAACAAACTTCGTTATGTCCTTTGTCTTCAACACAACTTTCAAGCTTATCTTGCTCTTTTAAGGTCATTTCACCCTTGACCTTTTCTTTCCCATCACCCTTCACACACTTTAACTTTGAATCTCCCTCTGCTCTTATTGTCTCAGTAATATTTTTACATGTGGTGGCTGCAACTTTGTCTTTGTCTTCTTCACACTCTCTATCCTTATCTTGTGCCCTCAAGGTCTTTTCATGTTTGACCTTCACTTCCCTTGTCTCTCTTATGTCTTCAATCTGCACTGTCCTTCCCAATGCTTCTTCATGGTGTTTTCCTTTCTCCATTGCAACTATGTTATGCCCTATTGTCTCTTCCAGGTTCCCTTGTTCCTTTTGCTCCAGCATCTCTCTTTTTCCACACATCCCTATCCTTCTTTGTGTCCCTTCTTCCTGCAAACAACTCAAAATGTACCTTTGCCCATCCTTTTCAATTTCATACACATTAAGCCTCCCATCATGCATAGCAAATCTATCATATTGCCAAACCCTTCCTAGTATCATATGACAATCCCTTATAGGCATAATATCACATAATAGAACATCTTTATAAGGACCAATTTCAAAATCTACCAATGCTTGCTCTCTAACCACAAAATGCTGACTATCATTTACCCAATATGCCTTGTAAGGTGATTCATGTTTTAGCCTTGTCAAATGCAAATTTTCAACCATTTCTTCTGAAACAACATTACTCAAGGAACCTGAATCAATCATTACTTTACAGATCTTACCTCTACATTTGCATCTGGTCTGGAAGGTAGCATGCCTCATTTGTTCTTCTTTCTCATCCAACCTTCTGAAGTCCATAATGTCTTGTATCTTCAAATGCTTCTCCTGCAATCTTCAAGAGATCTACTTCCTTGCTCTGATACCACTCTGATGCAGAGCAGGATGGAGGAACAATCAACCAAGCTTTGAAAACCAAACACCAACACAAAATCAAATAACTAGCACAACTTCCATAGGGTCAACTCTATGGCTTTCCAATTCACAACTAAGCAACTGAAAGACCAATTCCTCAAAGAAAACTGTAAGAGCACCCATTGATCATCCATATAGCATCCATATTCCATCAAAAAGACATTTCCAAGCTTACAAGTAAGATTCATTTGTCAAAACATAGAAAAACATTAAGTCACCATATCCAAGGGCTAGTAGAATTAGCCCACTTTTACAAAGAAGGTACACTTTAAACTCCACCAAACCTTATGAAACCTTGGGGCAGCAATTAAAATGCCCAAAAACTATTAAATCCACCACTAGTTTCCAGAAATCACTCTTACAACATGGCAAAACCAAAAACCCTCATTTTTCAGCACGTTTCTTAGGGGTTTATTGAAAAGGTATACTCCAGGCTTCTAAAACTCTTACCAACTGTTCAAACACCTTCCAATACACTTAAAAATTCTTCAGAAACTCACCCACATCCTCTACCAATGCTGCACCATCATATTCTTTCTTTGAGCCATCATCTTGCAATGGAAATTCACACTTTTCCACCTAGGGCATCACACCTTGACACCCAAATGAACACACCTGCATAAATTAGAACCCTACACACCTAAGAATACATATTTTGGTCCATTCCACTGAGATACATCAACTACTGCATAAGGTGGAATGGACCTTTTTCTCACATTTTAGTGCCCTCAAAACCTTTTTATACAAAAGATACACAGGCAGTTTTAGTAAAACGTTTGTAAAATGTGAAAAACTCAATATTTTTCACTCAAACCAGAAGCATTGGAAAGATAATTCATTTATCTATTCACCCATATAAGAAATTTTCAAAAGGAATTCCGTAAAATTCCGTACCTGGCCTGAAAACAGTGAAAAATATGCAAAATCTGGAAAACACAATTGTTCTTTTATTGAAATTTCTCTCCAGATGCCTCCAACCTTCATTACAAACGTGGATAAATGTTTTTAAAGACATATTGAACCTTCCCAACTGAGAATAACTGAATTTTTAACTTCATTTTCACTAAATAACCTTTAAACTCTCTAATTTGCACTTTTCAGCATTTTTGCCTTGACAACTTTTACACATTTTGTATTTTTTATATTTTTTTACTCAAATGACCCCAAACCAACTTGAATACATTTAAATAGTTTAAATCAACCTTATTAAACATAAAATGACACAAAACCACCTAAAACCTAACATTTGACTTTCTTTGTAAAATTCAAGCTTGGTGTTCTCGCAGACCACTCTATCACACTATTAGTAAATAATGGAAAGGGAATCTTGTTGGTAGTATGCCTAGTGAATTCCTAGATCCATGGTTAGTAATGCCCAAAAATAACTTGTCCCAAAGTTGTGCCCATAGGGAAATGGGCATGGGGAAGGCTGTGTAATCAACTCCACAATATGACAGCCTCCTACATAGCCCATTGATTATTACCCATTAAATTTTCCCATTTCCCTATGGCTGTTGGGAAAATTTTTGTTTGGACATTACTAACTATGGATCTAGATTCACTAAGTATTGGCAATTTAGAGCATACTACTTCCAACAAGTTCCATTCTATTGTGAATGTGATAGAGACAATTTATAGTTATAGATATACTTAGTATTGGAAATTTGGAGCTTAACACTTCCACATTTCTTTAATCAATTTGGAGCATAAGACTAAGACTACTCAAATGACATTGCGGCCAGGTAAAAATTTATTAAGGGCGTAATAGTAGTATACTTGTGTATGTGTATTTCCTTCAACTAAAATTTGTGTTTATACTTAAGTGATCTATGTATACTTGTGTATGTGATCAAATTTTCTTCTATTTAATGATATTATTGTGTATTTAAGGTCTATTTAATAAAGGGTGCATGAAACAAGTTTTAAATCCTTAAAAATATTTAAATTTCTAGGGTTTTTTCATTTTTTCGAGTCTGTGCCGAGTCCCCGAGTCCCCTAGTCGAGTCACCCTAGCCGAGTTTGAGGTGAGTCTGAGTCGCGTTACTATGGTTGTGATACAAACAAAAGGTGCTTACACATTGGTTGAATATATCCTCATCAAAATGCCAGAAAGAAATTTCAAATTTTTAAGTAAACTCTGTCAGTCAAGAAAAATAGTCATAAAAATTGGAAGTAAACTTTGGCAGACATGTAGGTGAACTTAATTCATCTGAATTTATGCCTCTTGGCAGACATCAAGATCTCCCCTCCTAAATTTTGATCACA
>VDFB02139710.1:0-27330 GCA_007258455.2 Sequoia sempervirens | reverse complement strand
GAATATACAAATAGTTATATCCTAGCAAGAATTTACCTCTCATCATCAATTCTAATGGGAAATTTTCTCCTTTGTAAATCTAGTCCAATACAACTAAGATTCCTTTCATCATAATGCAACATATCCTTTCGACTTGGTTTTGGATATATTTACTTTTGACGAGTTAAGATATCCTCAAACTTAAAATATTCCTTTATTTTTAGTGATTGAATTTATCAACTCCTAAATATTCAATGATCTATCAAAACTTTGCATTTGCATTCCTATCCCTTTGATATTATTTATGCTGGATCACAATAATATTTCTTCACTGTTGTCCTTGTTAATATCTTATTCTTGTAACCTAAAAGGAAGAAAAGGTGCAAAGTAGGCTTTATACACTAATCTAGGAGAGAATGTGTGCGAAAAAATTAAACGGACTATACAATTACAAGGAAATAAACATAAAAATAAATAACCATAACACATTGATTTACATGGAAAAAATCATTTAGGGAGAAAATAAAACACTCCAAAGAAACTCAATGTATTATTCAATAATCAATGGTTACAATACATTTGTAAATTTCAAGCCTTTACATGAGTATCACCAATAATAGATCTAGAGAAAATTTGGTTGCAAAGTAATACATATAAAACCTACTATATTGACCCCTAATGTATGACCAAAAAAGGTTGTTTTTTGGGGGGTGCTAGGATCCCAAATTCCCATTTGGGGGCCCTTCAAGACCACTTGCATTAAATAATATATGCACATGGGATTGAAAGGTGAATACCACACTAAATCATAACAATTAGGATGCAAGGTATCTTTCTTAAGAAAATAATTTCCCTTCATTCTCACTTATTTACTCTTCCTAAGAATCACTAGGATGTTCCCTCTAGATGAATCATCTTCCATCATATCCAATCACCTTTGCATCACCCTTGGAAATTTTGTGACTTTATCTAATCTTCTATCCTCATTGGTGACTCTAGTTTATTCTTTACTAGAAAATTTTTTTGGTAGCACTATCAAGTGCTAGTAATAGGCATTAGACACCTTTCAGTTAAGTGGGAAACCCCCTTGAATGGGATTCCACCTTTGGGAGGAATCTCAAGGTTCCTTATATGAAATATCTCAGCACTTGGAAGTTGTATTATGATAAGTGTAACAAAGAATTGAAGGTGTGGTTATATAGTAGAATATTTAGAGATTCTTTTATAAGGGGATTGCAAGAGAACTTAGTAATTTAATGTGAAATGCTTAGGTTGACCATATGTCCACCTTATTTGTAAGATTCAATATTCCTCCTTAATATTTACATACTATGTCAGAGGAGTTATGCATGAGGATGGATGCATGGCTTTTAGTTAGACCAATTTGACTATGTTGACTCATGATTTTAAGCCCACGGTTTTGAGAAACCATTTTTTTATTTCCTCGGTCTCCTTTGGCCTAGTCTATGGAGATTTTATTACAATTATATGATATTAAATTGACTCTAGAAGTTACAGTTGAGAATCTACACCAATAGTGCTAGAACTTATTGTATTGTAACCTTGATCCTTTGAGTAGTATAATTTAACTATGTTATTATAGTTGTTCGATATTTTGAAAGAGTTTCCCAAGGTGAACATTGTGTCATTTGAAATTCTATGCTATTAAAATTTGTTTATATTTGGTAACTTATTTGTATTGCTTCTCTCAAAGGATTAGATCTATTCCTTTCATCAATTATGAGTTAGACAAATTTGAGTATAGCTATAGGTTACACAATAGACAAATTAAGATTTAACATGTTAACCATTTTTGGGTCTTTGTCTAGCACATTAATCAGTGAAATCACAATATATCACTTGTTTATGTAAGGTTGAGGTGTTGATTATTTTTTGTCTCTAGCCAACACATTTATAGTCAGCATCACAATTGATTGTATATATAAGTGATGCTATTTTGCATATTTATAGAAAAGCTCTTAAAGCCAACATAATAATATTCAAACATTTTTTTGAGTCCCTATCTAGAATATTAATAGTTGACATACAATGTGTTGCTTGTTTACTTGATGTTTTGGCGTTGATTGTTTTTAGACTTCTAGCAATCAAATTAATAGTCAACATCATAATGTACACTTTTTTTCCCATTTATGTAAATTTTAAAAATAATGCTTCACATAAACTAGTTCTTCAAAAATTAACATTGACTTTTGACCCATTATCTGTCCTCTATAATGTAATGACTTTATCAACTAATCTACATATATAAAATATTTCAACTATTAATTAATTTTATTGCAATTAATATTTAAATTGTAATATATTAATGTTTTCAAAATAGTCCTTATTTATATAAAACCAAAAAGACTAATATAACAACAATATAAAAAACTAGCATAACAATATATTAAAAAATTAATAAAAAATGATAAAAAAATATATAATATATATGATGTAAATTCATTCCTAACAAATTTGGAATGAATTGAAAAAGCAAATATAACAATAATATATGTTCATGATGTAAATTCATTCCTAACAATTTTGGAATGATTTGAAGCTCCACTAGGTAATTAGTGTAGCAACAGTACATATTCAATCCAAACAACTTGAAGAAAGCTCAAATAATTAGTCCAGTGATGGTGTAAATTCATTCCAAACATGTTGGAGTACACTGTTTCTATAATTATTGGACACTTTAGGGAAAATGCTTCCGGTAGACATGCTTGTTTTCTTTCTCACTTACCAAATCCACTTGATAATAATACAGTCAGTGACGTTTTCACCTATACAATAATGGATTTAATCAACAAAAGAAGGCAGAAAGAATAGTGAAAAGATGAAAGATGTAGACTGCCAATAGTGTCGTAAGAGTTTAACCAGAAGTGGCACTAAACCATGGGAGAGCAGGTGTTGGGGTTGGCTTCATTTCTGTGGATTATCCTGCTCTGGAATTTGACATTGTCCTGTTCGTAAATTAATGGGCTTCCACAACTCATTCAAATTTCTAGTGGTTCAACTTTTAAAACCGCCCCTAGATTTGTTTGTTATATTAAAGAACAAAAAAACAAAGTTTTGGATTAGACAAGGCACTGATAAAAATATAAAAATTTGAACGAGATTTACGCAAAGTACAGGCCAACCTTAGTTGGGCACCCACTTGTTTTATGTACGTTGCTTGGTCACGAGGAGAGATGTACAAGCCATGTAAAGATGAAGTTTTATTATTATTATATATGCATGTTCTGTCAGCATAAAATTTGCAATGAATTTCTTTTCTGTTTTGAGATTTCCCAAGGACATAGAATGTGCAGGTTGTTAAACACATCTGAAGCATTTTAGAAGTTATTTCAAAAAGTTGTTTTGGTATTGGCAGATCAGCTCAAAATCAAAATAACTTGTGTTTTTTTAATAAAACAAATGGGTGATCAGATAGGGGAAGGAGAAGGAGAAGGTTGTATAGAGATTGAAGTGGATAGGATTAAAGGAGGAGAAGAGAGTCAACTTGTGGAGGTGACAATCGAGGTGCTCACAGATTCAGTTGTAGCCCAGAGTGTGAACAATGGAGATGATGATTCATCTGTTTCGGGCTATGAAACAGAAGATAGGGGAAATAATGGGTCTTCTGTAAGGCGTGCCAGTGTTAAGTTGAAGCAATTCTCTCAAGAGCTTAGGTCTGAATTGAGAAAACTTTCTTTCAATTCTCGGCAAAAAGGGCCCCAACCGAGCAGGGAATTCAAAAAACTTGATAGAAGTCAATCTGGGGCTCAGCGGGCACTCAAAGGTTTGAAATTTGTTAATACTGCAACGGGGAACCAAGATATGGAGCAACTGTGGAAGTCTGTGGAGATACGTTTTGAGCAGCTTGCATTGAATGGAATGCTGTCAAGAGAGCACTTTGGACAATGCATAGGTGATTTTACTTATAATAGACTGTTATACCTAGTTTTTATGTTATATGGGTTTGCTGAGAAGAGTTTTTCTTTTGTGGTTATTAGTGAAGATTGATAATATTTTATTTCATTTCACCCAGGTATGCAGGATTCCAAGGAATTTGCTCTGGAAGTTTTTGATGCTTTAGCACGCCAAAGAGGTGAGCAGTGTTGCAGTATAAATAAAGAAACTCTCAGACAATTCTGGTCAGAACTAGCTGACCAGAGCTTCGACTCTAGGATGAAAATCTTCTTTGACATGTGAGTGAAAAAAACTGCAATTTTTCCTCGTATCAATTCTTTTTTTGCTTTTGTTAGTTTAGAGTTCAAGAAATTATAAGATTTTTGAGCTGCACCATAGCATTTCTTTGCTGATCATATCATTGTGCAGTGTGGACAAGAATGCTGATGGACGAATTACAGAGGACGAGGTTAAAGAGGTGAGTTTCTGTTTCTCTTTAAGTTTTGCTACTGCATTAATGCTTAAAGTGCCTCTGCTGTTATAACAATGGATTTGCTTGTGAAATTTTTTAACAGGTTATTATGTTGAGTGCATCTGCAAACAAGCTCTCCAAATTGAAAGAACAAGCAGGGGAATACGCTGCACTTATCATGGAAGAGCTCGACCCTGGCAATCAAGGTTATATTGAGGTTGGTTTATCGATCAATGTTACATTTGCAATGGATTAGAATGGATTATGTTTATTAGCTTTATGTGTACAAGTTTTATTAAAGTATATAGTGTAATTTTTTTAACATGAACATAGACATTATCTATCATTAACTTTTAGAATTTTAATGGTGAATTACCAAATGTAATGTAAAAATATTTAAATGTGTGAAGTATTACAATCGTACGTAGTTTATTGTACTGCTACTTTTTAAGATTTGCAAGTTGACGGTTTATGGAAGTGCATTAATTTTTTAAAAATATGTTAAATGCTAATTATCTTAAATTTTTTAAATTTTTAAATATTTATAATATAAATAAAGAGATTGATATTGTATTCAGTTTTTTAATTAATTAATAAATATTGTCAAAGGTATATTCTGATGTCTGAATAGACAGTAATATATTATTTTTCAACTGACAACTGTAAACATGTCTGTTATTGTGATAAGTATAAATTGTAATAAGAGATTTTAGATTTGCTCCATATTTCAAAACAATGTATTTTTCTTAAATTGTAGGAATTGGGTAGCTCCGTATACGCTACAGTGTCTCTAATAAACTGTTTTTAAGGTTACTGTGACTGGTGACGCTAGTGTGACATGCCCTCTGATGCCACGGAGATGTAAGGAGTCTGAATTCCGTGGCCTCTTACCTATAACAAAATGCTTTAGCCAATTGAACGATACCCCACCCCATATTTCAAAACAATGTTATTATGCAATCTGAATTGATTTCAACTTAGATAGAATCTCAATTTTCTACAAATATCTTATCATTACCTTCTCTTAGATGGAGCGCAAGATAGCTATTAGTTCTTTAGTAATCTACATCTATTTAAATTCACCTTCTTTTATCTCATTTCACTATTGACCGATCCTTATCCCATTTCCTTCCTGTTTAATCAGATTTCGCAGCTCGAGATCCTGCTGACGCAGCCAATAATCAACTCAGGTTCACTGAAGCAAAACTACTACAGTCAAAATCTGTACAGCCAAAATCTAAGCCAATCCCTTGTTCCTCTGAGCAGAGGTAATGTGATGAAGAGGATGGCTAAAAAGTTGAGGTATTTCATTGAAGAGAATTGGCAGAGGATATGGATAATGGTGGTGTGGATATGTATCCTGTGTGGACTTTTCAGTTGGAAGTTTATACAGTACAAACACAGGGCAGTATATCAGGTAATGGGCTACTGCGTTTGTTCGGCCAAAGGAGCAGCTGAAACTCTCAAATTCAATTTTGCACTGATCCTGCTTCCAGTTTGCAGAAACCTAATTACATGGCTGAGAAACAACACCAAGCTGGAAATCGTTGTGCCCTTCGATGATAATTTGAATTTTCACAAGGCAAGTATTTTGAACCTCAACTTTTACATCACAAATAAAAAAAATTATGTCTAAGGAAAAAAAAAATCATCTGAGAAATGAAAGATGTTGCAGGTTATTGCAATAGCCATAGCAGTTGGAGTGATTGTGCATGGAGGTGCTCACTTGACCTGTGATTTTCCACGTCTTCTGCATACAAGTGATGAGAAATATGAACTGATGAAGCCTTTCTTTGGGCATGAGAGGCCTCATAATTATTGGCACCTTGTGTTGAGCGTGGAAGGTATTACAGGAGCAGTGATGGTTATTCTAATGATCATTGCATACACTTTGGCGGGGCCATGGTTCAGAAGAAACAGAGTAAAACTCCCTTGGGGACTGCACAGGCTTACGGGCTTCAATGCTTTCTGGTATTCTCACCACTTATTTGCAGTGATATACGTGCTATTTATCATCCATGGCATCTTCCTTTACCTCACCCACAAGTGGTACAAGAAAACGGTGAGAATGATTGCCCATTTTACCCAGTTTTTCAAGGTATATTATTCAATGCATTTTTTAATCTATGATTGAACCGACACTATTTTATTTTATTGTAAAGTTATTTATGTGAAGTTGCTTTTCATATAAAATGTCTCATTTTATGTTATATAATTTAGATTTTTTGATTGTATATACAATCATTAAATTTTGATTTGAAATTTGATATTGTATTCATTTATTTATTCTTGTTTTTTCTTATTTTAAAGTTTTTTTGTTTAATATTACAATGAAAATATATACTTTTACTATGATTTATTTCAAATAAATAATTAAACCTAGAAAGGTTTAGGATTTAGAGTTGAGATTGAAATAGTGAAAATAATAAAAAATATATAAAATTTTAATTAATTAAATGTCACATTTAAATTTCTGATAAGGCATGGGTTCCATGGGCTCAAGTCACTTGGCTAAAGGAGTACACTGAAATTCAACCTCATGAAGCCAAACATGGCCTCATGGGCCTTCATTGGGCCATTGTGCTCTTAGGGTTTTCAAAAGATGGTAGAAATTGATTTATCAATGTGAAAATCATATCTGTATAGACAAATTTAGAATTTAAAATGCTTTGTACTTTTCTCTAGTTCAACCACACCTGAAATTGATTTTTTTACATTATGTTCCACCCAACACTTCCATAAATTGAATTTGGATAAGTAGAAATGAATGAAGGCAAGAATGATAAATCGGTGCTTCAATAAGGTGTACTTGAAGCATATATATGGAGCATTATTTAGAACTTGCTTGGTAAGGATTTGACTCTTTCTTGGTCAAACTTCAGATAGACCAATTTGGAGGCTATCAAACAGGATGAAGCAAAATAGGATAAACTAGAGCATAATATGTCTTTTAAGATAATGATGATATAAACACTTTTTTTTTGTTTGGATTAACTGATTTCTATTTGTGACTCTAATGATTCCTCGAATTCATGCCTTTAATGTGTCTAAAATGAGGAATGGATTAGTTTAAGGTCTTGTATAGATAAATGTCTTAGAATTTGCAAAATGCTTGTACTTTTCTCTAGTTCAAATCCACACCCATGAAATTGATTTTTACATTTGTGAAACTAATCTAACACACATAATTGAATTTGGACAAGTAGAAACAAATTGATAAGTAAAAATGATAACCTGAAGCTCATTATATATGTGTTTGAAGTGACATATATATGGATACTATTTAGGAACTTGCTTGGCAAGGATTTATTCTTTTTTGATCAAGCTTCTAGATAGACCAATTTGACAACAATGAACATAGATTGAAGGCAATAGACAACCATACAATATGCTCCTAGGATACTACATAAGACTTTTTCTTTTTGACAATTGATTTTTATATGCACTTAATGTATTCCACAATTCTTCCTTAATGTGTTCTATACAATGTAAATGGATTAGGTTTAGTTTTTAAATATACCACCCTAACATTTAATTTGAAATAGTTTACACTTGGTCAGTGCACAATGACTTGTAAAAAAAAGAAATATAAGTTGAATTTAAAAATTTAGATCTAAATCACATATATAAATCATAAATTTA
The DNA here is from genome assembly GCA_007258455.2 of Sequoia sempervirens. Lineage (NCBI taxonomy): Eukaryota > Viridiplantae > Streptophyta > Pinopsida > Cupressales > Cupressaceae > Sequoia > Sequoia sempervirens. The sequence continues at coordinate 19,343 of VDFB02139710.1, read as the reverse complement.
ACAAACAAATACGAACATTTTAAATATATAAAATAAAATAATATTATTTATCAATTCCCAACAAAAATATACCATCTTACAAACTAACCAATACATAAAAAAATATTAATCATAAACCAAAAAAATTACATAAATATACAATTTGTGCCAAAGCTTACATTGATAATAAAAAAATCCGACTAAAGAGATTGACTTTGGATATAGACTCAGATTCCCATGTTGTCCTTTATTTTATTTTATTTTTGGAAGAGATTCCAATTTTTTAATTTAGAGTAAAATATAAAATCCTTTCGATTAAATATTCATTAGCATTCTAGAAAACATTTGTTAAAGACCCTATGCCAATATGACCAAATTTTCAAGTTGTATTGATCAGACATGGATGTACTTGGCAACCCCATTGTTGCTGTACATTGCAGAACGCATTTTTCGATCATTCAGATCAGATTACAACTCCGTCGATATAACTAAGGTGAGAGACTTCATCCTTTTTCCACATGGAGCCCACTTTACAGTCTTCATATGGTTCAATTGATAATGAAATCATCTCAAATCCTTTCAGGTTGCAATCTATCCTAACGATGCAATGTCTCTACATATCACAAAACCTCATGGTTTTAAATACAAAAGTGGGCAATACATGTTTATCAAGTGCCCTGCAGTGTCTCCATTCCAGTGGTAAGTTTCTTAATCATAAAAACTAGCTATGTGGTGATGCTTAAAAGGCTTGTGTTAATGACAATTTTAGGTTTGTTTAAAAGGCATCCTTTCACCATAACCTCTGCTCCTGGAGATGATTACTTGAGTGTTCACATTCGCACTCGTGGTGACTGGTGTCAGCAGCTTAAGAGAGTGTTTTCTGAGGTAACCTTCATTTCCTACACACCCAAATGTGTCTAACTAAACCTGGACTACTGCTGAATCAAATATTAGCTGATAAGTCTGTATCTGAAATGGCTCTTTTACTGACTTATTTACCTTATCTTTCACAGGCTTGTGCACCACCAATGGGTGATAAAAGTGGCCAGTTGAGAGTGGAGCACAATGAAGAAAATAGAGTGAGGTATTCAAGTTAAATGTATATATTAACATGATATCAAAGCAATTGATGATAGAGATACTATAAGGACAACTAATGTGCACAACTTACAGCTAAAGATCAATGTACTACAAGATTACAATCAATCATGAGCATAGTGTGGGCAACTTCCTTCACGGGCAAAAGATCCGATGTTATCATTAGATTGGCCATTACCTTGATAAGACTTCTATAACTGTTGATTTGATTGATTAAAGATTTTTATATGTTGGGTTTGAAGTCCTTTAGTTAGACTTACTTTGGCTGTTAATCCATGTGGCCTGGCCTTTAGATGTCAATTCTCTTCAGCTTGTTGGCCATAGCCTTCTCGTGTCCATTCTAAGCTAGCTGTACTTGCACAATCCATTTTGTTCCAGCGGACAACCTTTAATTAATTCCCTTGATAAGATTCTTATATTTGTTGGTGTGACTAATTAGTTAATGAAAATGTTTATTATTGAGAATAAGTCTTTAGCTAGTTATTGTGGCTGTTCTTTATTGTGGCTGTTCTTTGATGTGGTTTATAAGGTTCTAGGAAAATTCACTGCCAATGGAAAAATTACTGTCAACAATTCACCGTGGGAAAATTCATCACCACTAGTAATTCACCGTCATGGAAAATTAACCACCAAAAATTCATGTAATTAATTTTTCGTGTGGTGAATTGTCATGGCAGTGAATTTCACGTGGTGAATTTTTCGTCGGTAAATTGCTGGCGGTGAATTTGCCGTATGCCGGTTTATAATAGACTTTTTATCTTTCTTAAAATTTAAATTACTTGAGCAAATGAAAAAAATATAAATAATTTAAACTATATAAATAAAAGCTAAGGAAGCTACAATAACAAGATCTTATTTTTTATTAAAGTTACAAGATCTTATTTTTTATCACCAAAAAGATTGAATGTCTAGTTTTTCATAATTTACAAATACAACACATAATCACATAAAAACCATGATATATTAGTTGTTTAAATTTTTAAGGATTAATTAGGAGAGAAGGTCCATAGTTGTTCATGTTCCAGTAATCACTCACCAATACATGAAAATTAAAAGCCTAGCAAAATATTCCACTTCTAATCAATAGCTTCCCACTTGTGCATGTGTAGTTCACCATTTTTTGCAATTAGAGAAGGTGTGTAACTTTTATGGTGGTCATAACATACAGTTATTGGGCATATGTGTGTAGGTATTGGTCTACACCTTTATTATAGGAGTATGTATTAGAAGAGTTGTGCAACTTTTTTGGTGACTGTAGTGCATGGTTATTGGGGCATCTATGTGTAGATATCAGACAATACCTCCAAATGACCACTTTTGGACCTTTATGCACTTAAAGACTCATCTTGCAACCTTTTTAACTACCTAGAAACTGAAACAATAGCTTTAAGCTCATAAGTCACATATGACGGAACCCAATTTATTTTGTGAAAATCTGATATACCATTTAAAAATTTAAGATGTGCCAAATCAGAATGGACGATTACTGAACCCTCTCCCAAGTACTAAACAAATTTCTTATTCATGTTTATGGGGTTCCCATTTAACTTTTGATATGAATGCAGACTCCCAAAACTGTACATTGATGGGCCTTATGGTACATCTGCCCAAGACTACAGGAAATACGATGTGATGCTTCTCATTGGACTAGGCATTGGAGCCACCCCCTTCATCAGTATTCTGAAGGACATGTTACAGACCATGAAAAGCAATGCGGCTACCCCTAGCACCTCTCGCTCTCGCGCATATTTCTATTGGGTTACCAGAGAGCAGGGCTCCTTTGATTGGTTTAAAGGAGTCATGAATGAAATTGCTGATATTGATCACAAGGTTTGTTTGCTTATATCCTCTTATTGTTTTTAAAATTTCTAGCCTGCAGATTCATCAGTGTTTAGGCAAATAAGACCCAGCATATATTATTGTGCAGGGAATTATAGAATTGCATAATTATTGCACTAGTGTGTATGAAGAAGGGGATGCTCGATCGGCCTTGATAACCATGGTTCAAGCTCTCAACCAAGCAAAAAATGGCTTGGACATTGTTTCAGGAACAAGGGTAATCATGAAATTCAAATTCTTATAAGAGCAATCCATATTTTCTTTTATATTGCATAACAAATTCTCAAAAATTATGCAGGTCCGCACCCATTTTGCAAGACCAAATTGGAAAAAAGTTTTTAAGCATGTAGCAGCACATCACAAAAATGCTACAGTGGGTTAGTAAAAAACAATCATGTCACTGTATTAATTGCCATATATGTAGTTTGAACTAATTTTTGATGAATGTATGTAATGGCAGGTGTGTTCTACTGTGGACCACAGACAGCTAGTAAGGAGATCAGAAGTTTAGCTCAAGAATACAATCACCGCCCATCTTCAACCACAAATTTTCAATTCCACAAAGAAAATTTCTGAGTTCTGTATACATAAGTATCCATCAAATTCAAACCTCACAAGATGATGTATATAGCCATGAGGCCTAGCCGTAATTCTTTGGAATTCCTATGAAATAAACAGAATAGTTCGTCTACTATTCTTTGTATTCTCCCACAATCAAAAAATCACATAGACAAGAGAAATCAAAATAACTGTAAATAAGAATATAGGAGAAAGTGTATTGTTGCACATAGATCTTACATACATGTACAATTGATTTGCTGCCCACTACTAAAAAAGGCATGTAGTCAATCCATGAATTGACTCATGATATACCGACGTATACGTCCACGATTGATAAGATTGATGCCTAGTAGCGAAATGACACAAGGATGAATCTATATATACTAGCATAAAAGAAAGTACTAGGTAACAACTTGTGTGAAGCTTTCCTATTTCTGACAAGAAAATAAACAAGCAAATCACTTTCATTATGTTGGATAAGGTGTTTTGCTTTCCTATTTCTGACAAGAAAATAAACAAGCAAATCACGTTATTACGTTGGATAAGGTTTTTCAATCTTACAATTCTAATGTTGATATTTTGTATATAATAGTATTTTAATTTTTGTTTATTATTAGTTAAAATTGATGTTTCATTTTGAAGTCGTATGAATATCATTTTCTAAAGGATCACGTTTTCACATGAGGATGTAGGAGTTTTGTCTTATTTGGAATTGTATTGGCATCTTGAGAGGTGTGTAAGAGTATCTTAATCAGTGTTCATCGATGATAGATTTTATGACATATAAGATCATGTAAGAGATCTACTACCTTAGAATTTTGATTAGTCTTATGACAGTGTTGGAGATTTTTCATGGAGCATCTAATACATGAAAGAATAAGGACATATCAGATTCCCAAGTTTGGGTAGTTAAATATTCTATGATACTATGATAACATGTAAAAAATATGCTATTAATAGCCAAGAGTATCTTGGAGAGGTGTTGGGTTTTCAGTCCAACCAATTTGGGTGCCATAACTATTTTGGGCTTGTAAATAGTTTCCAAAACCATCCCATAGTTTTATCTTATAATTCCTCTATAAATTGGAGCTTGGTCTAGGAGGTTGACAAGTTGTTTGGTACGTTTTAGTAGTAACAAAGTGCTACAAATCTTCAAGGAGAGTTGTAAATTAGTGTAACTATTTTGAAGGACTAGCAATAGCTTTGGATATCTTTGAGTATAATTTTGTTCCTACAAAGGATTTTTTATGTATATCTTATGTTATAGTTTGCATTCTCTTTGTATATCTATTTGATTTATCACAATTTATGTGCTTGGATGCTTTAATATTGTAACATACTTTCACTTATCAGTTATATCCCATTTCTACATTTGGTGGCATAGCCACGATTAGTTTGATTTGAGAGAGGGGCACCTTTCATAAGATATGTAATTAAACTTTTTATTGCAATGGGAGTTTTCTTGATTGATTGCAAGTTTAGGCACAAGATGTAAGAGATTGTGGCTATCTCATCTTAGTGGGAGAATGAAAAGTTTAATAGTACATAGTTTGAGGTTCAAAAGCTAAATATTGAGGACCTCTTGGAAGAAAGGAATCAATGGATTATTGTAAAAAATGAGAAGAAATTAGGCAACTTATCAGATGAGGAATGTGAAGTAGATTAAAGTTCATGACACTATTTGGTTGTGTTTAACTGATTCTAGTTTATTGAATTTAATTTTTAGTGAGACTACTGCATATAAGTTGTAGAGTAGAATAAGAGAAATCTTTAAACTAAGATCCTCATTAATACTTTATTTCTAAAAAGGAAATTTGTATTTATATAAGATGAAGGGTGGGGATGTGGTAGTAGAATGTTTAAATGGTTTTAATCTAATATTGAGTTTGTTGCAGTTAGTTGATGTAGGAAAGAAGATTCAGGTGATAAGTGCATGCTATTTCTATATTCATCACCTAAATCTTGGGATAATTTGATTATTGCATTTAGTGGCTCTTTGACAAATCTAAAGTTGGATTCCTTCATTACCACATTGCTCATAGAGGAAATTAGGAGGAAGACATTAGGAGAGTCCAACAATACATTGTATGTGTGTAGGGGAGATCTAAAGAGAGAGGCAAAGACAAGAATAAGGGTGATAAAGACAAGTCTACGAACCATTCTAATTCCAATGGAAGGTCTAAAACACTTTGTAAGAGTAGAGTGAGGTATTGTAATCGAGGAAAATGAAGGAATCTCAAAAAATAATGTAAGAATAAGAAGAAAAATAATGATGATTCCTCTATAGATAAATCCTTATATATGATGAAGCTGCTAACATTTTTATTATTTCTACTAACAAGAATTTTAATTCAAATCTTTGTTGATAGATTTAGGTGCATTCTACCACATGGATCCTCATAAGGAGTGGTTTTTAGAATATTTAGCTTATGTTGGTGGACAATTTTTTTGAAGGAGAACATCACATGGAATATTGTGGTTCAAGAAGAGGTAAATTTGATTTTCAATGATAGAAGGGTGAAAATCATTGAGAATGTATCACACATCCCTATTTTACCTAGAAGAATTTAATTTCTATATAAAATGACAGATTCAAGTGTACATGCCAATTTTGAGAAGATTAAAAGTTGTAGGTTAAGTATAAGGAATTTGGTATTAGCTAAAGGCACTTACTATGGTACCCTATTTAGGATTAAAGCATCTAAATTTTATAAATCTATTAATCTAATTGATAACTCTACATCTTGTAAATTGTGACACCATAAGATGAGTTACATAGGTGAGAAGGATTTCATAACCCCCATAAATAAGAAGATGGTTGATGGTTTTTCTTGTTACTCTATTGATTTTACTTTTTATGAACATTATATATGACAAACAACATAGATTTTTTTTTAATCTAGTATTACTTAGGCTAAACAAAACTTGGAGGTTATTCATAGTGATGCTTTTTCTCCTAGGGTAAAAGCACAAACTTGTGTCACACTTTATAAATGAATCAACCAACAACAAAAAAATTCTGAACTTCGACCACATAAAAGTGGTCTTTATATTTTGAATTTAAAAATGATGTAAACTAATGAAATGTAGAACATTTGGTGAAGTTTATTCCTATAATTTTTTAGATTTTTTAAAAATTGTTTTCATTATTTTTTTTATCAATTTAAGAATAGATTTTGGAATGCTAAAAATTTAAAAAAAAAAGTGACATTCACTGGACATCAAGAAAAAAATTGAAAAAAGCTTTACTTTCCCCTAATTTTTTTTCTCCAAATAGGTAACTTCAATATCTAGTGCATGGAAAAAAAATTCAAAATATTTTTCTTGTAATAACGTTTTAATGTCAAACTTGTTAGAATTTGACAGTTTTCATTGGGCGTCAACTATTATCTATTTTTTTAATCATTTTCAAAAAATAAATTATACCCTTTTGAAGAGGACTCTCTCCTCTAGTGCACTATATATTTTTAAAAAAAAATTAATATGTTTACTATTTTTCTAATCAACCTCTTTTAACTTTAACAACCTACTTGCATTATTTTAAAAATAAAATATATTAAAATTAATCAAAATATTAAAAAAATTACATATTTGGATTCACCACTCCGAGCTCTATAAAAGGGTATCTGTCTTTTTCTTAAAAAAATCATTCCGACTGAAGAAATACTCTGTTGAAGTTGAATTTTTCAGAAAACTCTAAAAAAAGGTGAGTTGGTTGCCAAGTAGGATGCTAACTAGATATGTTCGATTAGACTAGTTTCAGCCAAGAAGGTTTCAACCAAAACCCTTTTAGTTGGACCATGCTTGACTGAAACATGATCAGCCGACAGGTGGTTGATTGAATTTGTTAAGGCCGAAAATGGTTCATATAATTATTTTATTTTATTTTTTCAACTCAAGAAAATTTGGTAAAATTCAAAGGAAGGCTTATTTTGACAAAATAAGGCTTATTTCGACAAAATAAGGCTTATTTCAACAAAATAAGGCTTATTTCGATAAAAGAAAACGTATTTGGACAATATAAGAGCTATTTTTGAAGGTACATTGATATTCAACTGATAATTGATTATGTCACTTTTCATGAGTGCATTTGAAGTTAGTTTTATATATTTTTCATTTGAATATGGTTGAGAACTAGGGTTATTAGGTCACGTGTACAAAGAACCACAATTTTGGATCATTCAAGTGCACCTACAAACTTGTACTATGAAATTTTTAAAAATATGCTTAACTTCACCTAGTGTGTTTTAGATAATCATTAGATGTATTATGTGATTCAAAGCTACTTCTCACTTAAATTTATACATGTAATTGTTGCATCTTATGATGATATTCCTTCTACATGTCATGATGATTAGATATGTCCATAGAGCCACATGTTCTTTTTATATCCTTCCTTATTTTATACATTACATATGATGTGTTTTGTGATCACCATTCTCCCATAGCTTATGTGAGACCTATCAATATTCATTTAGATATATACCTCTCATGATGCTTGGAATATGTATTGATGATATTTTGTTAAATCCTAGACTGTGTATGCACACATTCATGCTTCATCATCTTTTCTTACATTACATGATGATATCAAGGTTACCCATGAAAATTTGAGAAACCACTTAATATTAGATATATATGAATCAAATTCTTATATTTCATTATTATTGATCACCAATTCTATGTTCTTCCATTCTTTTTAGATTGGCTTTATGAACATTTTCACATTCCTAGTTAACATGGGGATGATGCAAAGACACCTTTTGTATTACATTTTGACACAAGCAAATTTAAACATGTGTTAAGTACACTAATGATTTTTATGTCACTTCTTCTTGGTATCATTTTCACTTTTTGCTTTTTTTTCTATGTCATACATATATTGTGACTCCCCTCACCCATTCTTCCATATACCTTAATAATATATTTCTTTATATTTTATATTTTTTAATAGACCTTGTTTGTTATGATTTTTCACACTTATTTTATCTTTTTATATTTGGTTCCATTCTTATCTTCCCTACTTGGAATCATTTTCATTTCCAATTTATTTTTTTGAAATATTTCCTCCTATTCTCAAGTGTACATCCTCCTTATGACTTGGACTTATATGTATTTTGTGGACACCTTTACACCTTCTTTAGGTAGAAATTCCTCTATGTTAGTGAACTTTTCTTAAGTTCCAACTTAGTTCTTGTAGCACTTATGTATTCCATTCTCCTTCCTCATTTTTCTTTGTTGAGGATCTTCTTGCATTCTCTAAATTATTCCTACTCCGACTCACTCAATTGGATTTTATTGAAAATAATGTTGATTCCTTTTGATGGATCCTCTCCATTAGATGTGACTACCTTGTCCGTCTATATTTTAAATCATGAAAAATTGACTAGATCTTTCCAAACCTTATGTGTGTCCAAGTTTTCCCATGCTCTTGCATTAGGTTGGCACATCTTAGGTTCACTTGAATTGATTATGTACATTATACTTGGAGATCAAGTCCCCTTCTTGAAAAACCATAATTGTATTATTTTCTAACTTCTTCATGCCCTATAACCAATAAAAATCATCTATTTGTTATCCTTTTATGGTGTGTGTACTATATTATTCCAAAATTAAGGTTTATACATTATTGAACTACTTGTGCAAGTTTAGATTCCCCTCTTCTCAAGTATCCTCTAGAGTTCCTCATTGCTAAATTCTTCATCATGTGATTCTCATGATACTAGATCTAGTTTATATTTCTTGTGTTTCTCTTTCTATGTTTTATAGTACTCATTTTATTAAAAAGATCCACATATTGATGTATTTAGTGGTGATAGTAAGTGATATCATGATCTAGTGTACATCTAGTTACATGCTAAATATTTTCAAGTGATATATACCAAATATGCTCATGATATGTAAATGTAATTTATGTATTCAAATAAATTTTAATTGATGAACCTTTATTGTACAATTTATACATGTATTTAAAGAAATTTTAATTTATGAACCTTATCATCTTATATATCACTAGAGAAATGTAACATAAGTAATGTAGGACCCTTATATTCAAGTTCAAACAATTCAAAATTTGAGTATGATGATAATATGGTTGCAATCTTCTTGGGGATTTGAGTTCATTCAATATATCATTAGTTAAGACCTTTTTTTTTGTCTTTTCTTTATTTTTATTTAAATGTTTTTGTTATTTTTTTATGTTAATACATTTAGATACTAGACAATAATCTAGTGTGTGGCTCATGTTAATTATTTCTTATATGTTGTGTACACATAAATTTTTCCTATACATGAATTTTAGATGATGCTTGAGGTTATATCTAGTGCTTATAGTATAAATATATGAGCTCATTATGTTTTAAAAACCAATGTTATAATTTCTTTTGTTTTTTTTTTACTTTAGCTTTAAAACAAATGAACAATATTTAGTATTCTATTTATGTAATTATATTAACGACATTCATTGAAAGCATATGTGTAAATTTGTATGTAGGTGAATTGAAATTTGAGTACAATTTGCAATGGGGAGTAAAAGCACTAGGAAGAGGAAGTATGGTCGAAAAAGAGTGAAGAAGAGAAGAGTGGATGAAGGAACATCTACTCAAGAACAACCCATAGAAGTTATTGATGACCTAGTAATAGAAGTTTTTTCTATAGTATGGAAAATATGATGGAGATGGATGATGATTCTCTTTTCAATAATATTTCATCTAAAGATATGTTATCTGAAAGCACAATAAAATTACACTCTAAAAGAATATAAGATGAATTTTTTGAAGAAAAATCTCTAACTCAAAGAGCATAGTTAATTGTAAAGTTATTTAGGCGAAAAGAAATGACCCCTATTTTGGAGTTGTTAGGGGTTGATAATAGGAAAAATTCATCAAGTTCATTAAAATAAATAATTGTTGAAAACTTGCAAGAAGCATTGAATTGTATTGAAAATAAGAGTCAAGCTAGTGATCCAAGTGTTGCACATAGAGCATTGATGACTATAATTTCTAGTAAGAGATTATCACATATAAGACAAGTTCAAGCAATTTTTGATTTACTAAATGTTTGTAGGAGAACTATTCAAAGGTATATTAAAAAGAGAAATGAAATAGATGAACATATTGAGAAAAATTGGGTAATTATTTGTAGGGTTCCCTGAAAAGATAGAATTTTAGAAGATGTAAAGAAATAGGTGGTTGAATATTGAACCAACCACTCTCGTGTTTCTTCCAATAGAAGGGATACTATACAAATAATAGGTGAAGATGGTACAAAAAATTCTCATCCAAAACATTTTATAGATACAACACAAAGTGAACTTTTTGAAGCATTCAAGAAAGAATTTTCAAATGTGAAGATTTGTCAAAGGATGCTTGAGACACTATGACCATCATTTGTACATATGAATAAAGTATGTGAAAATTGTTGTCAAAATCATGTTGAATTTGATCTACAACTATAATCATATAAAATATTTATGGCAATAATTGATCGAAATATAGCTATCCCTGGAAGCATGACACAATTTGTGAAGTCTCTTATATGCAAAAAATTAGAAGATTTAGATGTTCATTCAATGTTCAACTTGTATAAAAATAATATGTAATGATTGTGGAAATTTGAAGAATCTTTTACAAACTGACAATATTGAAATGTAAGTTATTTGGAAGAGATTTGAATATGAGAAATACTCAACGAAGTCAAGAGTCGAGGCCAAAAAAATTGTTCACAAAGAGAGTGGATTGCCTTACAATGAATTTATGAATAAATTTTACAATATCATATATCCACATATCCAACATTGTCATGGTGTAAGATGGCAAGCTAAGCAATTTCATGATTCAAAGAATTGCTTTCTGCCAAGTTGTATTCTCACTATTGTATTTTTCTTTGAGAACTATACATTTAGTCCTCAAACTGAGATTCAAATTCAATATTATCATTCAAAGCAAGCTGCAATCTTTGCGCAAGTTTTTTATAGGTCATGATAGAAATTGTAACTCATTGTTTTAGAATTTTTTTTGAAGACCTAAGATGATGTGGTATAAATGCTAAGCAACACTGGATATGGTTTGATGGATGTGCTGGTAAGTGAACATTATTTTTTTAAAAATTAAAATTTATTTACTTTTAACTTTGAGACTTAAGTTGTTCAATTACTTATATATAATATGTTGTGTACACATGTATACATGTGTATATATATGTGTACACATGTATATCTAGTTTTTTGAAACTAATTTGGTTTTAATGTAATTATTTATAACTTCATAAGACAATTTAAGTCTGCAAAAGCTTTTGTTTGGTTAAGCCATCACCATGCTAGACGTGGCACCAATTTTTTGTGGAATTTTTGTGAGAGTGGACATGGAAAAGGAGAGCACGATGGAGTAGGAGCATGTGTGAAGCGTGCACTTCATCAACATGAACTTGCAAGTAACACCATATATATGAAATCTAGATATTTTAAAAAAATCTATTTAATCTAAATTAAATTCTTAAACCTCAAGTAACTGATGACAAATTTTGCCAAAATGTGTGTAATTGTAGGTAATGCCATACAAAATGCAAATGAAATTGTTGAATTGTGCAAAATTCATTTTTCCGCTCGCGACTCAACATACAATACATGGTATTTTTAGAAAGTTACAGGTACATCTAGTCAAAATTTTTTATTTGAATTTCAAAGTGTGTGCACATGTGATTTAATTGAATTTTTAAATTTAAATATATAATATATTCACTTAAATTAATCACTTGGATGCTTGTAATTTACAGATATTGATAGATCAAATCCTTATAATTGTCAAATAATTAACAATATTAGAAGTTTGCATCAAATCATGACAACAGGAGGTAGCAGGCCTTATGTAATTAATGTGATCTAGAAAAATCATGTTTTTGTGTTGATTGCATTGAGGACAGTACAAATATTGAACTCAATGTGAGAATATTAGAGATGGCTACGTTTCATGATGAGAAATGAACTAATTCTAGTATCAATGCCTCTTTTGAAGAAAATGACAATGTCGATGTCTATGATCCTCTATATTCAGCTGCTTATGAACATGTATCCGATTTAGTTGTTATAGGTATATATAAATTGATTAGTTACTTAAAATTGATTTACAAATTCTATAAGTAAGTTTCAAGCATGTTTATAATATTTAAATATATTAAATATTTACAGTTTTTACTACATGGTGTGTGTACAAGAGATATTTTTGCTATTGTTGCAAATCCTAACAATGCGAAAGGTGTAGATTACTATCTACTAATATGTACGCAACCAAAATGCAAATTGGTGTAATCAATGATAGATGGTGATGGACAAGAGTATCCCATTAGATCAATTGTTATTAAAGGCACATATTATCAAAAAATTAAGATATATAAAAATGGTATTATATTTGTTGATTATATGCCAAGACAAAAGGTTCTACATTAAAGTCACTTAGTTATAGCAACAAAAATAAATTTAGAAAATTTACCTAAAAGATGACGTGCCAAACAAAAGTGGAGGTTACCTATTGAAGATTATGAAAATATTTTAGAGATAATCAAAGATAGAGAGGATCTAGATTATATGTACTAGGAGCTTTACATTATTTTTTGGATATACATATGTATGACTGGATATATCTATATTTTTATAGATCTATGATCTATTTCTATATTGATTGGACATGTGACATGATCTAGAATGGGATTTTTTCAAAGGCTTGGTCATTTATTTCCAATTATATTTAAATTTATTCCATGTGGAATTCTTAAGTTCAAGAATCTTTGATTTCATTTACATTTGAAACTCCACTTATAGCATCATCTAGATCACTTTCTTTGCTTGTGCACATGTAAATGCATACATGTATTTAAAGATTATATGGAATTCTTAAGTTCAAGAATCTTTGATTTCATTTGTTCAACTCCACTTAAATATGCTAGATCATATATGTTTGATACAAAACCTAGTGACTTTAAAAATGTTTGAACATTTTTCCTAAATTCCTTTAAATCATTTATTTTCAATTGCATTTTTATGTTGGACATGGAATTCTTAAGTTCACTTGAATCTTTGATTTCATTTGTTCAACTCTGCTTATATGCTAGATCATATATGTAATACAAAACCTCTAGAGTGACTTCAAAAAAGTTCAAAATTTTCCTAAATTCCTTTAAATCATCTATTCCAATTGCATTTTTTGTTGGACATGTGATTCTTAAGTTCACTTGAATCTTTGATTTCATTTGTTCATAATTTCCTATTTATCATCTATTTCCAATTTTGCATAAATTTATGTTCAATGGAATTCTTAAGTTCAAGAATCTTTGATTTCATTTGTTAAAATCCACTTATAGTTCATCATATGCAATAAATAACCTCTAGTACAATTTTAAAAATTCATTTTTCCTAAAAATTTCTTAAATCATCTATTTCCAATTGCATAAATGTTCCATGGAATTCTTAAGTTCAAGAATAGATTTGATTTCATTTACATTCAACTGGACACTTATAGCTCATCATCTAGATCACTTTCTTTGCATGCACAATAAAATTCATGTGTATTAGATTATATGGAATTTTTAAGCTCAACAATCTTTGATTTCATTTACATTCAACTCCACTTATAGGTCATCATCTATATCACTTTATTTGCATGTTGGTGCAGGAGCACCTAGTCAATTTTTGCCAATTTGATGTAAATAGGATTCAAGTGTGGATTTTCATGTGTTGAGACACAATTTTGATGTAATAAGGTCTATTGGGACCATTTTTCAGGTTTTGGTGTCATATAGGGTCATGTTGTCAATTTTGCAAAAAATGTTGCAAAAGTTGCTTGTTCAACTTTGCATTTTTGTCACTTTTTGGAAGTTGAAAGGTCACTTGTTTGAAAATTGGTTGGAGATTGTTGGCTTATGTTGGGAAAAGTTTAAATATGCCTAAAAAATTTGAGGAAATTCTTCTGGAAGTGGTTTGGAGGATAAAACAATAATACAAGCTTTGTTTTCTGTGATTTTTCTGTGTTTTCTGCTGCTACAACTAATTATACAGACATGTACGGCCTGTTCATGATCTAAAACTTGTTTGGTTGGATGGTGAATTGAATACTTTGTCGAATGCACTTGGTCTTATCCATTTTCATCAAATTTTGAGGTTGTTTGAGCAAATTCATTGAAAATAACCTATAAACCCTAGGTTGGAGGGTTTGAAGACAAAAATCATGTGTTGAAGCCCATTCCACCATTGAAAATTTTCCAAACTTGGTGGAATGGAGGGTCTTAGTGTGTTTTTAAATATTTTTTTATTTTTTAGAGTAGGAGATGGAGTTTGGGGCAAATTTGACCAAGCCCTAGCCTAATATCATAATGTATTAGGTTTAGGTAAGATAGGTAGATATAGGTTTTCATACAAAATTGAATTGAGGGTGATTTCAGTCGGTAGAATATGCATATTTAGACCCTATATGACTTGAGAGAAGCCTTGGGGTAGGGTTTGGAGATTTGGTGATTTAAAATCATAGAGGTGCTTTGGAAAAGTGGCCTAATTTGGCCTAATTATAGCGAGATAGTCAAAATTTGGGGGCTTTGTTCCAAAGTAACCCTAGCCACAAATTGAATATGTTGTAAAGGGGACTAATGTGTATTTGATATGGTGAATGGTTTGTGGGTTTGAGGAATTGTCTAAAATATATGCTCAAGAAACCAAGTTTGGAGTGCTACAAGGCATGATGAAGGTTTGTGTGAGAAACCACCAAGGTTAGGGTTTTGAAACTTGCAAAGTTTGTTAATTGTGATTGTGTGTACATACTCTACCCTTCTCTACATCACATGCACAATAAAATTCATGTGTATTAGATTATATGGAATTCTTATGTTCAAGAATAGATTTGATTTGATTTACATTCAACTCCACTTATAGGTAATCATCTAGATCACTTTCTTTACATGCACAATCAAATTCATGTGTATTAGATTATATGGGTCTTAAGTTCAATAATAATTTTTCATTTACATTCAACTCCACTTATAGTTCATCATCGTCACTTTGTTTGCATGCACAATAAAATTCATGTGTATTAGATTATCTGAATTCTTAAGTTCAAGAATCTTTGATTTCATTTGTTCAGTTCTCCACTTATAACATCATATATGCAATTTACATTTAACCTAGAGTGACTTTAAAAATGAAGATTTAGCTAAGAATTCTTTATCATCTATTTCTAATTGCACTTTTATGTTCCATTGGAAATTAAGTTCAAGAATCTTTGATTTCATTTAAGACCAAATCCACTTAAATAACATCATCTAGATCATTTTCTTTGCTTGCACATGTAACACCATGTGTATTAGATTATATGGAATTCTTAAGTTCAAGAATCTTTGATTTCATTTGTTCAAATCCACTTATAGTTGTATCATATGCAATACATTTAAACCCTAGAGTGACTTTAAAAATGAAATTTTTTCCTTTAAATTCCTTATCATCTATTTCCAATTGCATTTGTTCCATGAAATTCTTAAGTTCAAGAATTTTTGATTTCATTTGTTTAACTCCACTTATTAGCCCATTGAATCTCTCTTTCTTTGCTCTAGCACATGTAAATTCATATGCGATACAAAACCTAATGACTTTAAAAATTCAATTTTCCTAAATTCCTTATCATCTATTTCCAATTACAAATTTGTTCCATAGAATACTTAAGTTCAAGAATCTTTGATTTCATTTGTTCAACTCCACTTAAATAACATTGAATCTCTTAGGAATTTTCCTAGAACTTACATATTTACATTCAAATTATTTCTATTTTTTGACCTATTTAAAGATAAATTCATTTCTATAATTAATTTTACATGCATCTTTTTAAATTTACAAAGAACAACCATTCTAGTTGAACATTTTTATTTCTAAGGTGCAATGCTTACAATTAATCAAAGGATGATTTCAACATTAATCAAGATTGACTTTAAATAAAAAATTAATGTGTAACACTAATTTTGATCAAGAACATTTTTAAGGAAAAAAAAAAGGTACAAACTTGATAAATAAATAAAACCATAATAATGCACGATGTAAATCATAACAAGTGTTCAAACCATAATAATGTGTATAAAAAACTTGTTCAAACCATAATAATGTATGAATGTGATGTAAATCATAACAAGTGTATACCATAATACATAAATGTATGTAATGTGATGTAAATTATAAAAAGTGTCTCCAACATAATAAGAGTTCAAACCGTAAAACAGTAAAACATGTAAAACAACTCAAAGAGAGGGATATCTAGTATGAATAGAATCATCTGATCCCTGCCCTGATCCATGTCTTGATCTCGATTGTCTTGATCCCTCTCTTGATCCAAGTTGTCTAGATCCCTATCTTGTGCCCCGTCCCAAGCCCTTGCCAACTTCAAGTACACATGTAATTTAATCTAATATATGTGTGTGTACATATATGTAAAATTATCTAAAACTTACAATGTAAAATATCAATGTGTTCAAATTTACATCAAGTAATTTAAATTTTTATTATTTAAATGTACCTTAGCTATATGCATGGGATTGCCATCATGCTCCAAATTTCCAAACTCTAAAAAATCATCATACTGTTGAAAATTTTCAAATACACGATTTCAATTAGGAGTTAAAGAACTACTTTAAAATAAATTTTATTTAAAATAAAATATGTATGCAAATTTTTAGAATGCAATATATATATATATAAATTATTCAAGTACATGTTATGCATCATTGATGGCTCTACCAATCCTACTGATATCACAAGAATGCAAAGACACCACAGGGGGATTTGTAGTTGGTACAATATTAGTGCCAAAAAGAAGTTGACTATATCTGACAAGAGCAAGATTAGGTGCCCCAATAACCTTAGCATGATTTGGAACATGTTGAGGACCTGGACAAGCTATAGGATCAATAGAAATATGTTGCACATGGGAGCCTATAGGATGGTGTGGAATATCCTATGAAGTTGCCACCCCGTGGCTCATATGTGTAGCAAGATATCGTTGTCTAATAAAGGCTTGTACATGATCAAGAGGGATCCCATGGTCCTCACTAATGACTTGGTAAGCTACTAGTAAATCCAAAATGGAGACTTTACACACATTACATAGAGTCATGTCACTCATATGGGCAACACCTAATGGAGTTGGTAGATCAGTACAAATAAATGGATCATAAGATGTAGATGTAGCCTCAATGGCAAGAAGGCTAATCTGTGACAGTAATAAGTATCTACCAACGTGATCAGATGACATCTGATCGATTTATGTGGTAATAGTGACAATACTATCAAAAATATGGGATCTAGTGGAGCATGTTGATTCCCCTGTTGTTGCTAATTCCAAACGTTTTGGTAGAACCAAAAGGTTTGGACTGAATAATTCCCTCTTGTTCATGGGTGGTGGAAAATCTTGACATCTATACTCATGTTTTTCAGAAAACCTTCCTTTACCCTATCCAACATGCTCAGGATAAGATGTGTAGTCCACATCTATTTGTAAATGAAACTCTGCATATAACTGCTTGACAAAATATAGTGACAACTCATCATCATGAGGCCATCCATGATAAGCTGCCAACCATCTAGGATATATGAATGGAGCAACAAGCTCATCTACACACCTCATCACCATATATCTTCTAATTATATTTTTTCCTCTATAAAAAGGGAACATGGTCAACACATTTTCTTGTGAAACTAATTTGATAACATCTCTCCATTTATGTGTATTAATAACACTCCTCACACGAGACGAATAAAACTGCTCAGTGCTTATATCATCATAAGGATTGAATGATTGAATTGTCTCAATCATTCGTAAAATCTCATCTCTAATATTGACTAATCTATCTCTATTAGTCAAATTAGGAGAGTTGTGAATGATTTGATCTAAACATCTTAGTGCATTTTCTAATCTACCAATACTCTCCTCATATAAATTTGATCTAGCTTGAGTATGTTGCTTAGACTGAGGAGAATGGTGAGATCCCTAATCATCAACCATATATATGTATATAAATAAAGAGATCTACATATCATTAAAAAACTATATATGATGTTAAACAAATTTATCAAATTTCAAAACTAAAACATATAAATTTAAATTACAAATTTATCAAGTTTCAAAACTAAAACATGTGTATATACATATGTATATATGTTTACATGTACATGTCTGTATGTATATATGTATGTACATACATATGTGTATGTTTGTATGTGTATGTATACATATGTGTATATATGTATGTATGCATATATGTGTGCATGTATGGCATATGTATATATGTATATGTGTATGTATGTACGTATAATATGTACATATACATACATATATTTATACATACATACACATATGTACATACATGCATCCACACATACACAAATGTATACATACATGTACACATGCATACATACATACATATACATATACATATGTAGACACATACACACATGTAAGATTAAGATTAGGGAACTATTTATTTAGAGTTAGGTTAGGTAAGGGTTACTTGATTTAATTAGGGTTACAATGATAGTTAATGTTATTGATGAAAATGTTGAGGACTGATAATCATGATTTAGGCAGTTGTGTGTAATGTTAGGAATCCAAGTTACAAGGCAACCTGAAGATAGAAGTTGTAGGTCTATAGAAAGAGATTTTTGTGAATGTCAGTCCTTTATTGTCATTATGAAAGTCACAATGAGGTTTGACAGTCATATTAACCTTCTTAAGCATTTTGAGATTTATAGAGCATAGTGGTATGGATTGTAAACATTGCAAAGGGGCCTAATAAAAGTGATATTTCTGTAGAAGTAGCATAGGAAAACATCAGTTAAATAGCTATGA
>VDFB02139709.1:0-13485 GCA_007258455.2 Sequoia sempervirens | reverse complement strand
AGTACCTTTATTTCCTCTTATCAAGAATTTGACCATCCTGTATGGCTACCGTGACAGTAGTTATGGAACACGCCTCTAACTTCCTGGCTAATACGCATAAACCAGAGCATTGAATCAACTTCGTTCAAAAACCAAAATTGCTTAATTTTTTGAGCTATATCTAGTGGTACCTTTTATTTCTTCCTATCTAATCAAACCAATCTGTTTCTCTGATCATCTAATCAATCCAAGCACACCAATCCGATCAAGTTCATCCAATCATAATTATCCAATCAACATCATCTAATCATTTGATCCCATCCAATCAAATTGATCTAATACTTTAATCAAATTCATCAAATCATCTACCCGATCCAATCATCTGTCTACCGAATCCTATCAAAATCAAAAGCAATCCCATCCAGTCATCCTAATCTGAGCTTTTGTCCAATCCTGATATGAGCTTGACCAATATCTCGATTTGAGCTTTAATCTGTTCCCATCAAAAATATTTTATCCATTCTATTTATCCTTTCATAATCATGAATCCTCATCCTCCATCAATAGTAGTCAAGGGAAACCTTAATTATGTGGACGACGATAACGAAAGTCTTGTCGATCAAGAAGAATATGACATAAATCCCCTTGATGCTATCGTCACTAGTAAGCTTTCTCCACCCACTTTCCACAATCTAATCACCCCTTCCAGTTATCCCGTTATGTCTTCATCCATGCCTAATCACACTCCTTATGCCACCTTTGACAATGGATATCCAATATCTTCTTCATCCCCATATTTTCACCTCCTTCATCTACATCATCCCCTTACGCAACATCTACATCCTCTTATCCTCATTTTCCATCCCAATACTCCTATTACAATTCCCCATCCATGTCCCCCTATCCTCATCCTCTTTCCCAGTCTGTCCATACTAATCTTACACCCACACCCTGTTACCTTGATCCTACATCCACATATCCTCATCCTAATCCACCATCCCAATACCCTTATTATAATTCATCCCCCACATCCTCTTGTTCCACTACACCACCTATATCCTCTTGTCCTAATCCACAATCCATGTCCCCCTATCTTAATTCACCACTCCAATATCCTTACCTTAACTCTCCATCCAATCCTAGTCCTCCATCTACTCCTAGTCCTCCATCCAATCCCGTTCCTCCATCTACTCCTAGTCCTCCATCTACTCCTAGCCCTCCATCCAATCCTATTCATCCATCTACTCCTAGTCCTCCATACAATCCTAATCCCCCATCTACTCATAGTCCTACATTCGATCCCATTCCTCCATCTAACCCTAGTCCACAAATCCATAATCCCTCATCCATTTCTACCACCCCAGCCAAGCCAACCATATGCAAGTCTTTCATTTCAGAAGTTCTCCAAGGACTCATTACAAAGAAGCCATCCCCAACTCCACATCTTGAAGTCATGGAACCATGCCATCTTGATCCATCATCCACGGTCACTAGTGATGAGACCCTTCTCCCTACCAACCTATCATTGTTGTTACCACCCCTAACACTGATCAAACCATTGAAACCATTGAACCCACTAAATCCATTGAACCCACATCTCCCACCATCACACCCTCTAAATCCATTGAACCCACATCTCCTACCATCACACCCTCTGAATCCATCGAGCCCCCATCTCCTACCATCACACCCTCTGAATCCACCAAGCCCCCATCTCCTACCATCACATCCTTTAAATCCGTTGAATCCATTGAACACCCACCCCCTACTCCGAAGAGCCATCGAACCTATTGACGATACCCAAATCCAATCCAATCCTCCCACTGAACCTCATGAATCTTCCATCCCTCCATCTTCCCCACTTGAAGAGTCCCAACAAGAGTCCATTACCATGCCTCCCGCACACGATGAGTCATGCCAAGAGTCTAATCCAAAGCATGCCAACATATCCCCTTCTCTAGATCAAGATCCTACCATCCCATCTAGTCCACCTCAAGACCACAGTCCCCCATCCATTCCATCCCATGATCCCCTTGTCATTCAAACTTCCACTACTCCATCTCCATCTCCATCGCATGAGCCTACCACCACAAATCCAGATCCTATCATGGCCCCTACTCCCTCTCCTAATGTTGCTATCCCATCATCTCCTTCTCATGATCCCCCATCATCGCCTAAAAATGCTATCCCCACACCGCTTGCATATCCCCTTGGTCCTCTCACATTCCTCCATGGTGGTCTCCTCGCAGAAGAAAAACAAAGCATATACACCAACCCTCCTCTTCCACCTAATAATGAACTTGCATCATTCTTCCAGAATAACAAAAATTCTGTCCTAGATCGAATGCTCAAGAGAATGAACTATCAAGGAAAAGGTTTAGGCCTTCATGAGCAAGGTATTATAGAGCCCATCCAAGCTAAAGGACACTTGTATCCGCAAGGTCTTGGGTGTACTACTCATGACTCGCAATCCAAAAATGTTGGTACAACCTCTAGACGTCCTCAACGAGCCTTTTCCAAAAGAAATATTAGCTCTTCCCATCATCCCACCAGATCATATGTGGCCATCCCTCCTCCTCTATCGTATCATCTCAAAACAACCATCCATCTTCCTCCTTCATCTGCTTCATCCATTTTGGGTCCTTACATCCCTCCATCTACCATCTCCAATCCTCCATCTACCATGCCCTTGTTTCCTCCAGGTCCTACGTCTATTTTGGGCCCCTATATCCCAAAATCACCTCCTCCATCTCATCCTATCCATCCCTTCATCCATTCATCACCTATCCTTCTCATCCATCATAAACATCCCTCTCACATACCCCATAGTCAGGATCAACAAAGGCACTTACTCAAACATCCTCTATCTACACATAACCCCCATACTCCTACCTCCATCACTCCACATCATCCATCTCCTCACACCCATCCCATTGCTACTAAAAGCACTTTGGTTGTTAAAGAAAAAATGCATCAATCTAAACATCCACATGAATCAAAAGCTCCCCATGTCCCTTCTAAAAGACATGTTAAAGCAAAGCAAAACCAAATCCAAAATCCAAATCAAATCTATAGGCCGCAAAGGCCCACCAACGCAAAGATCAAAACTATGTGGATCCCAAAGAAAAAAGATGCAATTCCATCACATGAAAAATCTGTAAGAACATCCAAAGTTGCTAATCCAAAAGCTAGTCATACACCCCTTTCATCTCCTAAGTCTGTTTTGGGTCCTTATGTTCCAAAGTTCACCACCCCATCTCCTCCATTATCCACACATTCTCCATCCAATAATCCTCTCATCTTTTCACATCCACCACCACATGTGCCAATGTTGGTCCTGAACACATCTCCCCATCACATATCCACCCCATCATTCTATCCATACCCTTTCCAGCATCCCATCCATTACCCCACATATCTCCCCCATCAAATCCCCCTAATTCATCCTCTTGCATAATCCATTTATCCTCATAAGGTTGTACCAACATCCAATAGTCGGTTCGAACATGGGCTCTTACTACCTCGTATAGAACTTGATGCTTGAGTCATCCATCCATATCCATATCATGTATCTTATAAATTCCCTTATCCACATCCCTATCCTTCTCCATTTTCATCAAAAATCAAAAAAAGTCAAAAAAGTCAAAAAAGTCAAAAAAAAAGTCAACAAAAAAAAGAGAGAAATAATTTGTCCAATGGTGAAAACTTGGCAAACAAGCGCCTTGGATAAGTACCATGATGAAAACCTGGCAAACAGGCGTCATGCGTAAATCCCCATCTGCACTTGGGGGCAACTTCCTGATATGCATTCCTTCCATCCGCTATGCTTCTAGCTATGCACCCGTCTTCCTGTTATCCGTCCTCTTCATAAATCCCCCCATCCCACCTATCTTCTGCATCCTACCATCATATCTCGTTTATCTCTCATTCCCTCCATCCTTCTTGTGATCTTGATCAAAATAGGGGCACCTATCTATGCATGCTTTGGACACCTATTGGTATACATCCCCTTCATCCATGCTCTATCTTATTCCTTAGTCACCCATCCTATTCTCATCCAGTTATCTCTTTTATCTTCCCATCCACTTGTCTTTCGTCCCTCCTGCCTCATTATATATGACATATCTAGAGTGGGGGCATCTGCTTCCTTTATGACATAGTCCTTGGAGAAATCATCTATCATAACATCTCTTCATCTCTCTATCCATCTATCATAGCATCCCTTCCATCTCCCCATCTATCCTAGCATCCCTTTCATCTCTCAATCCTTCTGTCCCTATCCATCTATCACAGCGTCCCTTCCATCTCCCCATCTTTCTCTTCGTATCCAGCTATCCTAGCATCCCTTTCATCTCCCAATCCTTATCCCTCTATCCAATCCACCCAAACAATCCTTTTTCCTCCCCCCCATCCTCTCCCCTCATCCCATCTCCTAATCCCTTGTCATTGGTATCTAGCTATAGGCTTTACCCCATGCAATCCAATGTCATCCATCTTATCGTCATCACTTCTGCTTCTTTTGCACCTCATCATTCATCATTTCACCATTCATCTATATGGCATGTCATTTGCCCACTTCATCTTTGATGATTTGGATAACTATCCCATCCCTGAGCTTTATATAGTCACTATCGTCCAACATCATCTATCTTATCACTTCATCATTCATCTATCTTGTCCCATCGTGTCGGTCCAATCATTTTATCCCCTTATCTAGGGTCATCTCATCCTCTTTCATCCATCATTTGTTGTCGGTCTTTAGTCGAACTACGTTGCCCCTGCGCTTTCACGTAGGCAAGGTCGATCATTTGATTTGCCCCCGAGGTTCCATCATCGATCTATCTTGTCCACTTTTCTCCTATTCTCCATCCTATCTTGGTCATCCATCGAAATCTCCATCATGGTCAGTCGTCCGCCTTTTATCGAACTACGAGGGCTCTGCGCTTTTACGTAGGCAAGGCTAATCTCTGATCGGCCCCCGAGCCCCTAGGTCCTTAGGATGTGTCAGTCTCATGTCTTGTCTCTCTTGTGTCGTGTCGTCAAGCTATGCCCTTATCTAGCTAGTTCTTCACAAATGAGATCCACTTGTATCAACAAATCCAATCATTTTTGAACATCCCACGTCCTAATGATCTTTTAATATCCATCATCTTCGGTCTCAACAGGATGCATCCTTCCTAACAGACCTCATCAATCCCATATATCCCCTCGATCCTATGGAAAAGGACATTTGAAATTGATTGCAATCTTTTGATGCTTTTGGATTTTGTTTATCATTTGAGCTCCCTATCATCACTTGTCAAGACCGCCATAATCCATCATATTATGGTGTGTTTTGATTGGTCAACATAGGGGCATATCTTGATCTTTTTATGTCTATTTGTGTCTTCTTGGTTGTCCCACGTAGTACCCACCAAGATCCCTGAGGTCTTGTGTTATGCTGGGGCATCCTTTTGTGCTTGTGGTTATCTCAATACCTGGCCCGACCAAGGTCTTTGTGACTTTGGGGTGTTGGGATAGCCTTTTGTCTGTTGTGTTTATTTTATGCATTAGACACTAATTCACCTTGGTTCTTCATACCCTGGTGTCTTGTGTTTGATGCTATAGCAAAAACCAGTGCTCCAAAGATGATAAATTGCATTTAGAATTGCATCTCATTTTCCATTCTATCGTCTTGCATGTATCCCCCCATCCATTCCTCCTTCATCCTTATCTCTATCCAATCTCCATCCATTCCATTTAGCCCAAATCACCTAATCAAATCCATGGTCTTGTCCTAAGTCTTGTTACCAGCCTTGACCCGTCATCATCATCATCATCCATTAGTATCCTTTCCTATCCCTTTGGTGTTGTTTTGGGATGTATCCTTCCCTCATTAATACCACTCGGTGGGATGTATCCTTCTCTATCCTTGTGTTGTTTTGGGATGTATCCTTCCCTCATCAACAACACTTTCATCATCCTCATCAGGAGGTATTCTTCCCTACCCTTTAGTGGTATTTTGGGATATATCCTTCCCTCATCAATACTACTCAGTGGGATGTATCCTTCGCTATCCTCGTGTTGTTTCGGGATCCTTCATTCCCTCATGGACAACCCTCCATCCATCATCAACCCATTTTGGCTTGTACCTTGACTGGGGCAACATCACCTTTTGTCCTCAACTCCATTTGTGCTTCATCCATTTCCATATCACTTACTCTCTTCCCCATCACCTTGCCTCATCTTCCTCATCTCCCCTTGCATCACATCATCTCTTTCGAGAGCACACACGTGTTCTCTTTAACCTACATGTCCTCTCGAGGGGGCATCAATCCCTACTCTTCATCTTCACCCCCATCGTCTTTCCTCCTAGTCATCCCTTTGATGATTGGGGCATCTTTTCCAATCTAACCATCTTCTTCTAGGTTCTATGTTTTAATATTCTTTGAAATGATGTTACTTCGTAACACCATCTCAAAGAGGGGAAAAATGTAGACATCCAAATTTGGAAACTTAATTTGTCCAAATTTATTACTTTTCATCTAAACATCCTCTTATCCAAGTTAATTAAGTAATATTACTATTATTTAATTAATATCTTTAATTCTGCCAAATCCCTAAGGTATTTAATTAATAATTAAATACCTTACCCTCCTTAACTCTTTTCATCAAATAAATTAAATAAATATTACATTTATTTAATTCCTCACATGTCATTTTTATTTAATCCTAATCCATTTCCTAATTTTCATTAGGATGTGCACATGCTCAATCCTTGATTAGATGTAACACATCCACTCCAACTTTTGCAAGTTGGCTTCTAATCCTCATTTATCTTCTAATTATTGATTAATTAAGCCTAATCATTCCCCAAGGAATTTTTAATTCCTTTTTATTCTTCCTAGATTCCCCTCTTTTATATGTGAATTTTTAATTCACATTCCATCTTTCCAAGGCTTCTAGAACCTTGGACTTGTCACAATCTCCACATGTGACCAACCTTGGACTTGTCACAATCTCCACATGTGACTAAGTCCCACCTTTTTGGAGCCCACCTTTTACCCTCTAGATCATCCCATGAGTGTGAATTTTTAATTCACATTTATATCCCCAACCACCTTTCACTTTCCCATGTAGATTTTTGAGGAATTCTAAAATTCCTCAAATATCCCTTTCACTCCCACTTGGGGACAAGAAATCCCTTTTTGTGGAAATCCTCTCATCCCCCAAGGTGCATGTCCTTTTCCACCTCATGTACCTTTTTGACAACTCATTTCCACCTCATATCCTCTTGTCCACTTCACCCCACATGTCAAGATGTGAGGGCTTGTGGGTTCTCAACCCACCATAGCCCCTTCATCTTGGCCTTGTTGGATCATCTTGACCCTTGAATTCTCTAGAGAATTCAAATTCTTCTATAAATACCCCCTCCTCAAGGGCATTTCACAACACTTAGCTATCTTGCACCCTTATGCTGTCATTTTGCATTCTCAACACTTTGCACTCTCATAACTACATGCTATCCAAGCCTTTTTCAATCATTCAACCATCTTTGTCCATCATTTTGCATATTGAAGCTTGCATTATAGACATTCAAACAATCATCTAAGGAGCACACAACCAATCCAAGCAAGGGCCAATCAAAGAAGTTTCAACAAAAAGGGAGGTAAAAGTGTTTGTGTTTCATTTTATTTGCATTCCTTTTCGTTGTAACTCTCTTTTGGCTAATCTTGAGGTGTCCTGGGTGTTTTGTCTTTCATGTTTCTTAGTTATTTTGCACACTTAGAGCGGTAGGAAACTCCAAGGTATACAGGAAAATTTTGAAAACAAAAAATTTGAGCTCATTTAAATTGTAAAGAAGGGGATTTTGGATGTGATGGGATAGGAAATATAGTGTGAATGTTTTGGTTTTGATCTTTCCCTCTCTCATTTGGAGAATGATTTTTTTTTTATTGTTTCAAAGTGTCTCCAACTCTCAGGAAAGTCTCTATTTTCTCCTCATTTTGATTATAATTGTCCATTTCGATGCCATGCTCACCATTAATAGAGCACAAAACTTTCCCAATAGAATGCAATTTTTTCAATCAAGGTAGAATTAAATTTAATTTAAGAAAATCAAATTCTCCATTTTGTGCCTTCATTCATAATGCCATTTTTTTCAAAATTCTAAAAATTGAAAATTGACCTCATAGAATAGGTGTTGTGTATATTTGGAGCCAAACGATACTTACAGTTTTCTTAAATTTTTGAAATTTTAAAAAATGAAAATTGAAGGTCTCATCAGTGGAGTCCATGTGAAATTTATTGTTTCCTTACATGCAAAAATAAATTGTAAAATTGTATTTTCAAAGTAAATTTGAATATTTCTTGATGAGGCATTTAATGTCTCTTTCATGGATTTTCATAAGGATCGATTTAATATTATATTAAAAAAATTGTTGAGCCAATTATTTTATCTTGTATTCCATGCTACTTTCAATTGTGGGGATGTGATGGACCTATGACCTAGGTGTCAGATAGAAGCATGGGAGTGGAGTTTGATGTTTTTAGGGAACAAAGGGGCCCAAGGATATCTTGTGTAGATATCTATTAATTAAGTGATAAATAATGAGACACATGGAAATTAAAATGAATGAAGATAATGGTGCCCCTTTATTCCTAGAATGCCCATATAGTCCTGGAATGAGTGTGGAAGACATGTCTTCTCAAGGAGCATTAGAATTGTATGGTTGAGTAACCTCATCTCTTGTGAGAGGTGCGCTTTATTTCTCTTGGTCAAATCTTGAGGCCATTGCTATGAAATTCCTTACCCCCTCTAGGATATAGTTCTTATTCCCATTGAGTTTGTCTTAATGAGATGTTGTGTCTCATCCTTTTTATATCTTTGAGTGAATTTACATGCCTTGTACATTTCGTGTGAGTGTAAGCCTACCCTTGTGTGTATTTCATGTGTGTGTTTTGGCCCATGTGATTATCTCCTAATATGGCTATGGTAGATCTTTTGATTCCATGTGGTAGGGTGGCATGGTACTATTGTTGGGGATCAAAGTTTTTGAATGCTTTGTTGGAGGAAATTTTGTCATTTCATGCCCCCCTTTGATGAACCATCACTAATATTTGATCTGAGAAATCCTACATGGGCCATCTTGTATGATTTTTTCCTTGAAGGTTTCCTAAATTTTGCTAAGTCCTAGAATTTTAGGTTTTCAGGCTATCTCTTACTTGCTGACTTCATGCCTTCTCCATCATTCCTTTGCTTCCCATTTTTCTTCCAAGTATTTCATGTATTGGTCTTCAACCTTACCCTTTACCTTCTACCGATCCCTCAAGGTAAGCCTTCAGCCTTACCTCCACCACCTAAAGCTCGATAGGGTTTTATTTGGCTAAGTCTTTTATTTTGTTGGTCTTTGACCTTCGGCCTTTCCTCTTTCCTCTTCCATACTTTCCCTTTCTTCTATAAGCTTTTGGCCTTCGACCTTCGCTCTTGCATCTTACCTCTTACCTTTGGAGGTAAGAGTTAAGGCTTCCCTCCAACCTCCGAAAGTTATTTCTGGTGGACTTTCGGTCTTCCTCCTTTACCTTGTCCTTTGTAGAAGGTAAACCTTCTCCTTTACCTTTGATTTTCAGAGGTAAGCCTTCTTCATTTCCCTAGGGGTTTTCTTTGAATTCAATTAAGTGTCAAATTCTTTGATTTTCAAAGGTATGGATTCCTTCTTACCTCCAAATTTTGGAGGTAAGCCTCATCTTTTACCTATGAATTTTCCTTCTTCTTTGTGCTTTGCTCCTCCTTTCTTCATGCATACAGTAAGAGGTATGTCTGAATCCAAAAATCCAATTGCCCAATTTCCAATGTCCGACAATGCATTTTCAAGGCTTCAAAACTTTTTTTTTCATGCTTCCGGTCTCCTTTCGGGCCCAACACCCTAACCTTTCAATGGATTTTAGGCGTGTTTTTATGGGTGACAACTTTAATGTGCAACCACTCCACATTGACTAGATCTAACTTCCTAGGCTTTAAGGACATGGTATTAAATGCATTTTATGACTTCCTAAGGTGGATTTCATGGGAACCCATGCCTATTGATTGCAGTTTGTTGAGTTTATTTCAAATTCATGCCCTAGGTCATGATTTTTAGGGATGGCTCAGATCTTGCATGCACAGTCTCTTTTGCTAACCCTGGTTAGGGTTAGGGTTGGATTTGTGTTTCTCAGTTATACCTAATCAATAAAGGAAAAATATATATTCATTTTTAGGGTTCTTCTTCCTCTGGATCCTATGGGATTTTTCTTTTGTAGACATGTATTTCACATTCTTCTATTGTAAAGATTGGCTATATTCCTTTACATTAATGAAGCTAATTATTGTTGTTGGTTCTCTCCCCTTTTTATGTATGTGCAATTTTTCATTAACTTCGTGTCTAGGTGTTTGTTTGAATTTTAGGTATATGTGTTTGAGTTAAATTATTTGTAGCTCTTGTGTTGAGAAATTCTCCTTCCTTCCAGTGCTTTGTCAAACACTAACCTCCATGTTTACCTTTGAAATCAACCAAATAGAGAGTTGTGTGTGTCCTTTGGTCCCCTTCTTTGATGTATTGTTAATATCTTAGTCAGGAAGAAGTGACCTTTCCATCTTGGTGTATCACCTCTATTTCCCTTTTATGTTCTCCTTCTCCCATTTTCCTTGAGTTGTTAGTGTTAGGATTTCATGTGCTGGGTTGGACCAACACATTGCACTTGGATTGAAAAAGGAAGCCAACCTTCTTCAAAGATTCAAAATCATACATGCAAAGGTCCCACACCTTGAGGTAATTTTTATTGTTTCATTAGAATGTAGAGCTTCGTGCTCAGCAAGGTGCAATTTCATGTGACAACAGTTTTTGGCACACTCAATGGGACTCCTTTCCATTGAAGAAACTAGTGTTTCCTTCAACATAGTTTTCCTATTGAGGCACATCTTCAAACACCATGGCAACTCCAATCGAAATTAGTTGGTTCAAGTAGCCTAGTTTCACTTCCTGCTATTGAGTCTAGTTGGTGCGTTCTTCAATATTTCAGCCTTTAGAGGCGTTCTTCAAGCACCTAGTGACTTTGCAGCTCAATTTGGGTAACCCTTTTGGTATGTACACAAAATATTTAGTTGGACAGTCCTCTTCTCTTATTTTGTCACTTTTAAAGTGTTTCCTATGCATTAAAATGCCATATTTTAATGGAAACTATATGCACACCCCATCGTATCATGATAATGCTAACTTTGCACCTCCCAATCAATTATATAACGTTATTTATACCTCCCATTTCATTCCAAAGAACCTTGCTATTATGGATTTTCAATCTTCACAAAATGTATACCACCCACCCCACCCTGCTTAGTCTTCTTGGATACCTACACATTCATATCAGTAGCCCCAAGAGACTCATCACTTTGAAAATCAGCCTTGTTTCTCTCCCACTCAACCCTGAGATTTTGATAATTTAA
Source organism: Sequoia sempervirens (assembly GCA_007258455.2). Classification (NCBI taxonomy): domain Eukaryota; kingdom Viridiplantae; phylum Streptophyta; class Pinopsida; order Cupressales; family Cupressaceae; genus Sequoia; species Sequoia sempervirens. The sequence continues at coordinate 2,048 of VDFB02139709.1, read as the reverse complement.
GTGCAAGTGAGATTTCAAGCATTTTACTTGATTTCAATAGAAAAATTGATGAGCTTCAGAGATGACAAGAGCTTGACCTATAGCAGGAAGAGTGGAAAAATTAGGCCTATCAAGGGCAGCAAGAAGGTTATTTCCCACATCATGATGAGCTTGTTCACCAAACTCACCATCAACAAGAAGAGTTAAAAGCTCAGTGGAGGTATGAGTAGCAATTGGAGGCACAAAGAAGGCAACAACAAGAGGAGTATATAGCAAATGATGTTGTTGCTAGGAAATAAAAAATTAGACTTTTGTTGCTAGGAAATAAAAAATTAGACTTTCCCTTGCCCTAGCACAAGTGCCCGAGACTCAGGCAACCCCTTGTGTGTTTGGTTTCAAATAAGCACCTCCACCATTTATAGAACAACCTACTAAAGAGGAGGTAAGAAAGCATAAATTTGTAAGTTTCAAAAATTCTAGAAAATCTCTTGAATCTTATATTATCCCTCCTTTCATTTTAGAGAAAACTATTGTGCAAGAGGTTTGCAAGCAAAAATAATTTAGTTTCTAGAATCCCAATCACCCCCTTGAAACTCTCATTCAACCTCTTGTGCCATCAAGTAGATCTTCTATGTTGGAGATCCTAAGTTTTATGAGCCTTCGTTCCTCACAAGAGCCCATCCTTGAGTAGGTTCAACCTTTTACTCCTATTTAGCAACCCCTTATAAAGCTTCAATAAGAGTTCCAATGCCCTTTTGACCGTTTTTCTCCCTCTTTTCCTATTTCACCCTTTAAAGGTGGACCTATGGTATGGGATCCTAATTAGTCAAAAGAATAAAATAATTTTGAGTTTCGGGCTAGGAGTGAAGAGTTTTTTGTTGTGGAGCCTTCATGTGCTCAAAACAATGAGTGTCTTGGTTTGTTGCAAGAAAATAATGAAAATGAAATAAAGTTGCAGCAACAAGACATTAAAAAGGTAGAAAAAAATGATGCAATAGATGAATCATTCCTCTCATTTGATGTCTTTCCATTTTTTGTTGAAGATGAGGAGGATAGATCAGGTATACCTACATCAATTGAAGCCTTTGAACAACTTGGTCTTGACTTGGTGGATGAAGATAACTACATGGTATTGGAGCAACAACAACATACATGTTTACCCCCTATTATAGTGGATGAAGATACCCAATCTATTGAGGTCTATAATTTTGAGGTGGAGGACCTCTTTTGGGACATTTTAGAAGATTTTTGTTTAATCTTGGATGCCAATCTTTCACCCCCAAAAGAGTAGCTTTGTGGGAAACAACATATGTAATGCACCTCCGTCATTCTCACTGTTGGTTTGGTCTGCCCTTGTATTGTCTCTGTATTCGTGGTCATGCTTGGTAACTTCACCTTGGGAAATTGTTGTATTAAATAAAATTATTAAATTAATAAAATATAAGCATACATATATAAGTACAATTTAAAGCTGAAGAAACATATATAAGTACAATTTAAAGCTGAAGAAAATAAATAAAATTATTTTTGTTAGATAAGTGGATTGTCATATGAAAATAAAATAGAAGTGGAAGTAATAAATAATAACGTGCTTTACCTTGTCACTCAAATCTATATTTAGGAAATTGCATATAATGATTTGGTAACTACTTGCATGGAAAGAGGCAGTATCTGCGAATCCGACATGTATTGCATTGGATTTACGCCTTTATATCCTCTTGCCTTGAGAATTAAATATAGATTTGCATGCAACTATTTTGTAACCACCTGGCATGAGTTAATGTTATCGATTTTTTTTGAAGAGGGGGCATGTAGGAGAATGAGGGGAAGGGTATGAAATTGTATTGGGTTTTAGTGACTAACAGAAGTGAGCAAATGGCACGAACCTTCTGCACTATGATTGCCATCGTTATAATGGTTTCCGCTTTAGCTTTCGCTCCCTCCATCATCTCCATCACAATGCCTCCCTACAGCTTTGTATGCCCTTCCTAGCGAACTCATCCATCTGTAGCAAATCATAGCTCCAAATCTTCATCTGTGAATGCATCCAAAGTAATCAATGATGGCTT
>VDFB02139708.1:0-14823 GCA_007258455.2 Sequoia sempervirens | reverse complement strand
GGTGTTAATTTATAATTACTTTTCAGTATTCCTCTAGTATATTTGGGTGCACCTGTATTTGAAAGGAATCTATGTGTTCTTGAATGTTGTATGTTATTCATAGGCCTAATATACAAACACTTTTATATTTTTTCACATACTTGGAAGGAACTATTGCTCGTCTTATTCAAAAATCATTTGTGGGTAAATAACTTGTGATCTACGTGTCATTTGTGTCTATTACCTTTCATTCTTAGTTTCCTTTGAGGAATTTGGGTGGTGTTCATGTGTATTGCATCGAGGTTTTCTCTATTTTTTTTTGTATTTTTCTTTCTTTTTTTTTCGGTTAAAGGCATACCCCACTATGTAGAGGATTTTAAAATAGTGTGTGGGTTGTAGGTTTCATAAATCATTTACTCTCAACCCACTTTGTTTTCCAATCTACAATTATTTTATGCATTTGTTTTTCAAACATATGAAGAAAATGAAATGCAATTTTTACTCTAACTAAGAGTTGTTATAAATTTTGAAGGTGAATCTCATTATATTCCTACAATGTAAATAACAAAAGGTTTTTCATTACATTCAAACTGTTTTATAAAATCACAGATTGGAAAACACTAGGTGTTATGAAACCTGCAACCCACATACTATTGTAAAACCCTCTACAACTAATTATCCTATTGGTTAATCACCCCTCAACTCAATTTTATTAGTTTTGAGTATCCCCCACCTACAACTCCTCCACGACCTCTCTGCTCTTGAGCTTTGAACAAGCACAATGAACTAACTAACAATCAAAATTATGTTTTCCAACCTAAAATTATAGTGTATACATTTTTTGATCATATGAAGAAATTGAAACACAATTTTTACTCTAACTAAGAGGTGTTATAAATTTTGGAGGTGACTCATTACATTCTTACTCTCTTCAAAACCGGTGTTATAAATTTTGGAGGTGACTCATTACATTCTTACTCTCTGCAAAACAAAAGGTTTTGAAATTACATTCATATTGTTTTGTAAAATTGCAGGTCAGAAACATTAGGTGTTATGAAACCTGCAATGCACATAAAATGCTCTACACGTAACAACCCAATTGGGTAGGCACCCCTCAAGTCAATTTGGTTAGTTGTAAGTATCCCCCACCTGCAACTCCCGCCAGAGCTCTCCACACTTGAGCTTTGAAAAAACATAATGAAATAACTCACAACCCACTATGTTTTCCAACCTATAATTATTTTGTGCATTTATTTTTCCATTGATGTCAGAGCATCTAGGTACTTTGGTTATCCACATCATTTTCATTCTCATTTTTTCTTGTACTTGAATTTTTTGTTGTGGTCTTAAATATTGATGGTTTCTTTCCTGTCCAATTTGCATTTCACTTGGAAGTCAATTAAAAACAATTTCAATTTCCCAAAGGCAAAGAAAACTGATGTGGAAGATTATTTAAAAATGTGTATTTTAAAAACATAAGATAATGCCAAAGTATCTTGTTCAAACTGGGCAATGTAATTTGCTTGGGCGTGGGACTTTGGACAGTCCACATTCCTTCTTTTTTTTTGGCAGGAAAAGACAAAAATATTGTTGCCTATTGGTCTACACTAAACAAGGTGAATAGAAGGAGTCATACGTGGCTGAGAAGAGGATGTTAAACCACCCAAGGTGAGGAAAAGACAACAGAGTAAAAAATTTGGAAATGATCAGGAAACTTGACCTCTTTTGGGAAGGAAAAATCTACCAAACAAAAACTCAAAAATTGCGTGGTTGTGAAGGGAAGAGAATGGCGTTGAATTAGATTTAAGTAGAGGCAACAACCTTTTTTTGGTTGGAAAATGCTGGCATATGTAATTGACATACAGGGTGTAGCATATGGTAGAATATTGGATCAAGTTTGAATTAGTTAGAACATTGCAGGAGCAGGGCAAATACTTTTTGATGTTGGTGATTTGGTTTAAAATATTTCAATATGTAGAGTTGATTTGAGACATATAATTCATGGTGTTTTCCCATTAGATTGAGTGCAATTGAAATTTGAGTAAAAGTCTTGTTATTTTAAATAAATTGTTGCAACTAAAATTAGTCTAGTAAGATTTAGTTGGTTTTTCTGCATTATTTGTTATTAGAGCGGAGTTTGATTGAGTTGAGAAGTGAAATGGTACGTGTATGGAAGATGGGGTCACAAAGGTAGAGCACCCAAAGGAATTGAGCCTAAAATTATGGAATTAATAAGAAATTGCACAATGGAGGAAGTTAGAGGTCTCACAACATGACTGGAGGCAATAGAAATGGCACAGAGAAGAGGAGTCCCTATAGTGGATATAAGTGATTGAATGAAGAAGCGTAGATTGTGGAAGGTGGAAAGGAAGTGAATCAGTCGAGTCTTGGTCCAAGAGAAGAATAGTTTATTAAATCCATCATGAATATAAGGGTGTGTGCAAGAAGTTGAGTCCACTTTTTGGCCAAAAAGTGGAAGTGTTTTTCCTGATTTTTAGAATTTGACACATTTGACCTTAAAATTTGAAGCACTTAGAGATGAAATCTTTAACAAAGTCACTAATCATAAAATGTAGTGCTCGGAGTCTAGTTTACAAATATATAATTTATTTCAATACCCAGATTGTAAAAATTGAGTTTTAATAGGCATTTCTAGAAACCACTGTTTAAAAGTCTTTTTTTACCATACCATGCATGTGTACAACATCCATATTTTGACTTAAATTATCTTATTTTTCTAAATCCTTTTGGGAAAAGTTTTATGACTCACTGAAGCTTGTTCTTGATATTTTTGTAATTTTTTATTGAATTTTTTTTTGTTAAATTTTTATTAAATTTATGCTGTTTTGAAAAATGCGTCATATCTGACATGCATAGAATGAACTAAACTTATCATTTTTTATTTTTTTCAGAATTGAAAAGGAATTATGCAAGGAAGTTTTTTTCACAAATTGCAATCCAGTTTGTCAAATGTTATGTTGATCAAAGTTATTAAAATAGTAAAAAACTTCGATATTTAAAGTTTATGGACCAATTTTATTAAGAATGAATTGAAAATAGAAAAATTAATTCAATTTACAAAACAAAATTACATATTTAGAATCTGCGTATTTCATCTAAATAGGTTTAAACTGTTAAGAAAATTACACTTAAAAGTCGTCCGACCATATGTCCAAAGTCGATATTTTTCTTTGACAGTAGGACCTTCAACTTTAGGAGTCAAACCGGTTGAAGGCCTAGTTCGGACTTCCAGCAGCTTTTCCCAAACCAAAAACCTAGGCAAAAACCCGACCACAATGCAAAACAAAATTCAAATTTTAAAAAACGGGATCCCGTATTATAATCGGGATCTCGTTCCTCATCCAACAGTATCGGACCGTTGAGAATGGAACAGGATCTTGTTGCCTTAACAACGGCTTCGACATTTAATGCCGGTGAACGGGATCCCGTTTTATAACAAGCGGGATCCTGTTTTATAAACGAGATCCCATTTATTTTATTTAAATACACTGTAGAAAATTACTGTGAAGTTTGTAACTTCACATGTACAGTCGAGAGCACTAAAAGTGAATTATTTGTCATAAGTTATTGTATTTATAGGTGGTGAACTTGATTTCTGGTTTATTTTATCAAACGGAGCATCATCTACACCATTTTTGAAGTGAAATTGTGTTATTTTTGTGCTTGTTTGGAGGAACAAAAGGTTTCAATTTGTAATATGGATTGAATTTTTCAGAGGCATGAAGAAAACAATTTTTTAAGTGGAATTGTGGTAGTTTTCTACTTGTTTTGAGGAACACAAGAGGAAGAATTTTGTCCTAATAGGTATTCAACTTCCAATTTGGATTGAATATTTTGAAGTATTTCACTATTAACATTCATTTGTACTTGAGAATTTTATAATTATGGGAGATAAAGCTCGTAATAAGAGAAGGAAGACATTGACTCCTCAAGAAGTTGAAGCAAATAGAGAAAAAGAGAGACAAATACAAAGAGAAAGAAGAATGACAATGAAATCAATGAATGATGGTGGACAAACCAATTCAACAACTATTGAAGATGAAAACATTGAGGATACCATGGTTGTAGATGAAGCTAATTTGCAAGGAGTCAAATTGGAGAAGAATATGATTATACAAACAAGTCCTACTATGTCTTCAAATCCCTCTTTGAATGCTAAGGAGAATGTTTCAATATGCACAAATCCAGGTACATCTTCAAATCCACATGTTAGTGAAATGGTAAATTTGTATGTAGAAGTTTTACAAGATGTTGGACTTAATGATGTTGACATTGACTATATTTAGAGAGATGAAACTTTTATAGAATTGTTTGAAAACAAAAAGAAAAATATTTTGTTGCAAATGAAAATCAAAGATGATCATTTTCTTGAAAATGAAAACAAAACCTATATTTTGATGAAAATGAAAATATGAAAATGAAAAGCCGTTTTGTTGATAAAAAATAAAGGGTAGAAAATGAAAATAGAAACCATTTTGTTGATGAAAATGAGAATGAAAATGAAAATGAAAATTGTTTTGTTGATGAAAATGAAGATATGAAAATGAAAATGAAAACCGTTTTGTTGAGTAGAAAGTAAGTGAGCGTTTTGTTGATAGAAAGTAGTAATGAAACCGTTTTGTTGATGAAAATGAAAATGAAAATGAAAAGCGGGCATTTGATGAAAATGAAGATGAAAATGTAAATGAAAATATGAAAATGAAGATGAAAATCTAGAATGTGATGTTGAATTTAATGAAAATACTTTTTTAAAAATTGGAAGTGGTGTTTTTGATAATCTTTCTGGTAAAATTTCTTGGAGGAAAATAAGAACACATGCGAATAGAATATACACCAAATTCTTTTATAGTAAAAAAATTGCATTTCAATGTCAGCTAATGATGCAATTGATGAGAATGCAAAAAATGAGGAAAGTAATGAAAAGGTTAGAACTGCGTTCAGAAGCAAAAGAAAGAATCAATCATTAAAACATGCACTATATACTACTATTCTTTGGTGCCATTCAATCTATTAGGAAAAATAGTTGATTTAAAAGATAAAAATGCAGCAAGAAGAGCTATAACAACTGCTATAGTTAATAAAGCAACTTTGAATAAAAGAATGGTAAGCAATATTAGTGAAGTTTAAAAAATACATCCTAAAACATTTCTAAGAGTGGAAAAAAGAAGAGAAAGTATAGAAAATGATCCTATCAATCAATGTTGGGTGAGTGGGCCATTCTTTGAGAATTGATATAAAAATTGAATGTTGAAATTAAATCTTTGATCAAAAATATTGGCATGATAGTACTAGGGTTTCATCTAATGCTAGAGATGTTTTAAAATTAAGGGTGGGGTCCAAAGTTTGCAATCCTCACCCAAAACACCTATTAGATACAACACAAACTGAATTTTATAGAAAATTTTGTAGTGATTAGAGTGTTACTGTAATAATAAAATAATTTCAAGGTCTTTAGAAAAGATGCATGAAACTCTAATGTAAGAATTAATAAGCCTTGAGTATCTTGTTGTTGTAAATATATATGTTCAATTCGTTATTTTATGATGTTTTGATATATACATTGTACCTTGCATACCTATTTCATGATTATCTGAGGATTGTGGTATTGATGCCTACTGAAGCAATAAGAAGAGTTTATTGAGTTTGTTTTGAAAAAATCTAATGATAAATTATTTTATTTAAGTTCTTGTATTTCTGGACAATGCATTAACTGTGGAAATCTTTCACTTTTAAGAATTTGTTTGCATGAAAGTGTTGATCATGATTTTGGACAACAATTAGTAGATGTTAAAAGATTTAGGAATGTTTAGTATTCTTTAAAAGATGGAAAAATAGGAAAGCGTTGTGATTTAGTTACAGAAAAAGTTAGTGTGCATGCATTTATGAGTGAATTTAATAATAAAATTGTACCAAAATATGTTATGCACTCTAAACATGCTCGATGGCTTGATGGCCAATTTTGCGCATGTAGAAACACATTTCCAATTGGTACTATACTTTAAGTGGTTGATTTTGCGGAGAATTATACTCTCAGCTCCACAAGGAAATTCAATCTCAATATTATAATTAGGTGCAAGTAGCTATGTTTGTCCATATTGTTTATAGACATGCAGATGTTATACGAGGATGATAGAAATTTTGAGGGAGATATCATTTTATTTCGGTGTATTGAGGTTACACTCGTAGGATTCATTCTAATATTATTTAAGTATATTTATAGAAATTCAGAGAAAGGGAATCCATATGAAAGAACACCTCTTAATAGTTAGGATAATTTAATATGGGGCAGTTCAAAAATGCTAGAATGTTCTATTGGTTAAGTAGGGTTGACAAGACTTAATCCCGGCATATATAGTTGTTTTAAGCTAGGCATGGTAAAGGAAGGCGTATTGAGTTAATTGCATGTGTCAAAAGAATTCATAGGTCATTAAAGAGGAGATTGATAAAATTTAAAAATGCACATGAGATTGTGGATTGGTGTAATAGAAGATTATCTGCACCTGGTTCGAGTGATTACCCTACAGTTCATCGATTCTTTTGGTTGGTGGAAGAAGAGAACATTGTATCTAGAGTTGATTGTGAGAAAATTAGTGGATCTACTAAATGGCATTCATTTAGGAGTGCAATAGCAAGCACATGGACTATTTGGACAAGGGAGCTTGCATGTTTTTGCCATTTTTGTATCTTAAGAGATTGAGAAGCTTGCGAAAATACAGAATGGGTTGAACAATGGGAGAAAAGATCGTTGACACCTGTAGAAGCACATAATCAATATGAAAGAACTATTGAAGAAAATGACCAATTGTTTGCATCTAAAGATTATGACCATGTTTCAGACCTTGTACAAGAAGGTAATTTTAATTCAATTTATTTCATTTTATTTCACTTTATTAAGTTATTTTTTAATACTAAATTATTTATATGGATATGCACAAGTTATTAAATCAAATTTTGTTGGCAGGACATGTGTATGTTGTTATTGCACCTGAGGGGAATGAAGAGCAAATAGAATATTGGTTGGATCGTTGTGTGGAAACTAAAAATAAGTTGATAACACCTCGAGAAGATGATGATGGCTTTCATTATCCAATAGGTACGGTGATCCCCTTAAGACACCTCCTTAAGCAAATTTTGATAACAAGTTTTAGATCCCCTTAAGCAATTTTTTAGAACAAGTCTTTGATCCCCTTAAGAAAAGAATTGCTGAAGTTATTTGATGATGGTTTTGAACATATTTTCCAATAGGATTGGTGGTGGTTGTTGGCACTTGGCTACGAAAATACTTGAGAAGAAAGAATGGTCTACCTGCATTCGAAGACTATGAAACACATAAAAATATCATGCATTATTCACGCTTTGGTGGTATACAACAAATATAAAACTAAAGCGATATCGTGGAAGACCTTCAAAAAAGTACTATAGTCAATTTCTATGGAAGAGCATGAGGCAATCATAGATGCATTTACAAAAAGGATCTCGAGATGGTCTGATGGAATAAATCATCTAAGTAAATATAGTTTTAGTTTTATTTGTCCTTTTAAATACATTAAATACATGTTTCAATTTTGGTCAAGTGTGTTATTAGTTGAAATTGATTTAAATTGTCCTTTTATAGATCCTTAAGCCATAATCACAAAAAGTATCTAGTCCATGCAGATTCAACCTAGACAGCATGGAATACTTGGTAAAAACAGGTAATTATTAGTTAAATTATATTTAAATACATGTTTTTATTACATATTGATATTGCTTGGACATTAATAGTTAAAATTGATTTATTGTCATTTTTTGTATCCTAAAACCATCATTGCATTGATCTCATACTTTGAAACATAAAGAGAAGGATTATGACCCTATATCCCCATCCCCATAAGAACCTACCAAGACCTTAAGACACCCCCTTAAGACCTTAAGACATCCCATTTAGGCGTATTATGACCCCTTAAGAAATCCCCTTAAGATGTTCTATTATGACCCTTTTAGGCATCCCCTTAAGACATCCCCTTAATTAACATGTTCTATTATGACCTCTTTACACATCCCCTTAAGACCCCTTAAGACATCCCCTTAAGGCGTTCTATACTTGACCCCTTTAGACACCTTAAAGGCGTCATTATTTGTTTTGACAACTTATAAATTAGTGTTAGATGAACTATTATTTATAGTATTTATTAATGCTTTTATTCTCTAATCTTCTATGGTATTGTTTATTTCTTAAAATTTTATCCTTTTTGGTATATAAATAGACTGCTTTTGTTTGTAAATTATGATTTATTGACTAATTATTGATTAACGTGAATTAAGGTTAATGGTATGGTTATAATTAAGGTTAGGGTTCAAGTTAGGATTAAGGTTAGGGTTAGGTTTAGGGTTAAGGTTGGAGTTAAGGTTAGGATTAGGGTGAGGATTATGATTAGAGATAGAATTAGGGTTATAATTATAGTTAAGGTTAAATAAGGTTGTGATTAGAGGTAGGGTTAGTGTTAGAGATAGAATTAGGGTTAGAATTAGGGTTAGGATTAGAATTTTAATTAGAGTTAGAATCAGGGTTAGGGTTAGGATTGCAAATAAAATTAGTGTTAGTGTTAATGTTAGTGTTAGGGATAAGGTTAGAGTTAGAGTAAGTTAAAGTTAGAGTTAGAGTTAGGTATTAAACCCTAATTGAATTGTAACCCTAACCCTACTTGAGTCCTAACCCTAACCCGAATCTTAACCACAAGATTTACCCTAATATTTATCCTATCACCCAAACCTTAACCCTAATTGATTTTAGATGTCCATTTATTATGAAAAACTTATCTATTTAAGTTGCTATATTTTTGTACAATAAAACCTTTAATAAAGCCTTAAAATTTTAATATTTATTTACATATATATGTTAATTTTGAATAAAATAGAATATTAGTGATTTTTCCTTTTTGAAATGTTCTTAATTTTTTTTAAAATATTGAAGATTTTTTATGTTGGAAGATTTCTACTATTCATGTACTGTTAATTCATGTGTATTTTGAGCAATCATTATTATAGTTGAAGATTATTTTGATTTTATAACTGATTTTTCCTTTTTGAAATGTTCTCAATTTTTCCTATAGTTAAATTTGACATGTTAAAGACTTTCATTACCAACTTGATATTAATCTAAATATACAGTAATCCAAAGAATTTACATTCACATGATTATTTCCAAATAATATTAAAATAATAACTTATGTAGATTTTGGAAGTGCATCTGCACATTTTAAGCATAAGATCCATGTGCACTTGGCCCATATTTTAACTCAATTCTGGTTTAGACCCTAAATTTTTGGTATATAAATAGATTGCTTTTGTTTGTAAATTATGATTTATTGACTAATTATTGATTGACGTGAATTGAATAAGTTCATTGAGTAATTATCGATATTTATTGAATGTACATATCATGTATATCATGTATGAAATCAATAAATTTGCAAAGTATAAATATTAAAATGTCCTATATTAATCCATGTATGAGATCACTAAATTTCACATTAATGTCCTATATTAATGTCTTGACTATGAACATAAAATGCATAAATGTACATGTGTAAATTAAAATTTCAGAGCAATAATAAAGAGTCCATGGTACATGTAACATGTTAAGTGCATGGAAACCAATATATTAAAGGCATGAAATGAGTCAGAATTACATGAGAAACAAGAAATATAGTCCATGAAATAAACAGATATAACACATAAAATCACATGTTTCTAGGTCATGTACTGTCTCTATAATCAAGAGACCTCTTCACACCATGTGAACTATGTGGATGACCTGAAACACTCTGTATAAGAGAAAGATGAAATTATATGTAAGACAATAAAAAATGATTTAATGACAATTTAATTTATAATCCATCATAAAATTAAATTACCATCATATCTACGTCTGGATGCTCTGGTGCACCTGAAACAACCTCTAAATTCTCTAAATCAATCTACATAAACAAGACAAAGAAATTTGAAATTAGATGTACAACTCTACAATTAATTTTTTTTTAATTCAATTTAATTCAGAATTTATCATATTTTAATTGTACCGTATTCTAAGGTTGTGCACTGGGCTCTTCTCCAGGACCTGTCTGTACATGCTCAACTGCAAGATGTGTCTCATGCTATAAAAGAAAAAGAATATGTGAAAATATCATATTATGTATATATTCAATTTAAAATTTATAATTCACTTTAAATATAATAAAAAAATTAAATTACCATTTGATCTAAAACCTGCTCTACATGTCCTCATGGTGGTGTAACTATGTTTGGGTCAGGGCTGAAAGTTGCACTAACAAAGTCCTACAAGATCAAAATTAAAGCATGTACAATTTAATTAGGTTAATATATATATATTCAAGTTTGCACATTTTTCAAAGTAGAAGTTTTGTAAAGCAACCTAGAAATCAGTGGCCTCACGAGTAACTACAACATCAAATGTTGCCCAATGCTTACATTCTTGTGCATGATGCTCGGCCCTAGACATACATGTACATAGACATTTAATGTATAATATTCTGAGTATTACATGCGTTTTCATGTATCTAGTGAATTCAAAACTCATAAAGGTGTAACTATGCTAGTATGAAGCTTTAAACAAATTTATAGCTAAAGTGTACTTTTGCTCTAATCTATGATTCTTTCGATAATGGGGTGTGACCAATCCTTAGGAAGGAGAATCAGCTGTGGATGCCGGATTGACTCACCTAAACCAGCAATATTTGGAAACATATGTGATTCAATTATAAATTTAAAACTCAAGTTAAATAATTTATGATTTCATATATAATTTTAAAAATTGAAATCAAAATACCCCATAAGGGTTGCCGAGTATGACCAGTGTCGATGTATGTACTCGTGGAACAGATGATTTCCCTTGCATCGTTAGTGTCATTTGTACACCAAACAATTTGATTGTTAATTGTAAACTTTTCTTTGATATATACAACCATCAAAATTCTTATAAAATGAATGTACATCTAGATGCATATTTATACCTATGTGGTAGTGTCCTCAGGGTGATGTTTTGCTATGAGGAACTCTACAAATGAACTGATGCGACCAGATGAACCACCAAAATCTTCCCATCCACCTGAACTAGGTGTGGCCTGATCAGGTCCATAGCATACTTGATGACAACTAGTACATATATGGGGGATGGGTCTCAACACTCCTGGAGCGATACTCGGACCAGCTCCATAAAAAACTCCTCCATCATCATCATCATCTCTATTCTCCCCACTCGCTATCGTAGAAGCATGTTGATCAAGGTCTCCTACGAGTGTATTAAGGGAACCTAATGTTGAGACCAGAGCTTGATGATGTACAGGTGCAGGAATGGGAGGACCAGGAGCAACAACAAGGGGTTGTGCATGCACGGGGCATCGAGAATCAACCCTTGCCCCTAATCTCTGTTGTGGCATGCCGCCACCAACACCCTGAAATGATCTAAAATCAAAATAATTGGGCTTTGTCCCCAAAACAAACTCTACGGGCAGTTTTCTCAAAAAATACAATGGGAACTCCCAATTAGCATGTGGGGGACTATCAAAAACCAAATACCATCGATCCCAAAAATGTGCACTCATCTGCGGATGTATGCACCACCTCACGGATATTCTAGATTTGTTGGGTGGAATGGGTTGTCGAGTAATGGGGTCAAGAAAGTAGGGGGCTAGATGGGCTTTCGTTATTTTAAGGTCTAATATTTTTTTGTAAGAGAGACCATCAGAATAAAATTGTCTCATTTGTTCTTTGTCTCGTTGATACCTATCAAGATCAAAATCGATCATCCTGATGGAATCAACAACGTTTTGCATTGCAAATGCAAAACATCTCACATGTGGAGGAATCAATGCTTGACTCTACATAGCATTGATTTGATTTTGTAAGGATGCAACTTGATCATTTATCCATGCTCTCAAGCGAGCCTCGTCAGATTCCATAGGTGTTGGATGTGGCATATTAGGTGGAGGGGGAGGGGGAGGGGGAGGCGGAGGGGGAGGTGGAGGTGGAGGTGGAGGGGGGAGGCAAATCTGGTTGTGGCTGAGGTGGTGGATTGATGATATCATCAATGTTAAAATCATCCATGATATGCTCGATATAAATGTGCACTTGCATTAAATCATACAAAATAGTCCATGTGCATACATATATTAAGATCATATATTTAATTGAAATGCACATATATATATACATTGATTGTTCAACTCAAGAGCATGTCCATACAAAATTAAAAACTAAATGTATATACATGTACATTTAAAATAAAAAAATATGATGCATAATTTGCATGTGTACAAATCATTAAACTAAACTATGTACATACATACAAATTTCAAAATTTAAGAACTATATATGCAAATTTTTAATACATGCGCATACATACTAAACAATAAACTTGAAACATTCACAAAATCTCATTTTATATCTAACACACACACACATATATGGCCACAATTTTTCATTAGGAAAATCATGATCTAGTAGATAGTCATAAAATATATACTATTCAGTATAAGTTCATAAATTCCACCAAATTCATAAATCCATGTCACTAAAAATATCCATCTAGAACCAAAATCATAAATTCATGTCACTAAAAATATCCATTTGGAACCAAATTTATAAATTCATCACACAAAATATCCATCGTTCACCCAATTTATAAATTCATAACTATTTAAGATCATTGTTTTAATTTATAAACCATTATGGCTCTCTATTTCATAGATCTTCATTTCTTTGTGTTTTCCTTTTCAAAATCAGGAGTTCTCCTCCCCTCCTAGCCATTGTCGATGCTCATCTGATCCCATCCACATAGCCACAGAGCAACATCAACAAGGGGTTTGCATCCTAGATACGAGAACATCCTCCACCGAGGAGAATTAAGACACATTCTTCATTTTGAATAATGTTGATTTGATCTTGAATGGAACTCCTGGTAAACATTGATTTATTAACTCAAGCGAGCATGTTCATTGATTTCAAGTGGTGGAAGTGGGGTGCAGTGGAGTGGGTGGAGGTGGAAGTGAAGGTGGTGGAGATGGATTGTGTGGAGGTGGATTGTGAATATTATTGAATGGATCCATGTGATCTTTAAGATATGAGTGAACCTGCATTAGATTTGTAATTTCAAGATGTAAGATACATGTTTAGGAAATACTTTTAAACCATTCAATATAAATGGCCTTAAATAATTGAATACAAATGATAAAATTATATGTAAGCTTCATTTATATGTCTAAGGCACATGTTACTTGAATGAAAATACAATTAACTATTGATATTGTATAATCTTGCAGGATCTTATTATTGTTAAATTTGGTTGGGCCTTGGGCAACTTTGATCACCAAATTTTAAGAACTTCTTTGATCCCCTTAAGAAATGTCATATTGGAACCCCTTAAGACAATTGAATTATATGATTTAGGGTGACAAAGATAAACTAAGAGGATACTAGATCTAATTAGTCCTAGGAGAAAATGGCATGGCTCAAGTGAATAAAATTTGGTGAAGTTTCCCAAGGCAACCAAATTTCATTAAGAGCCTTTAAAGAAAAAATGATGGCTTTAGGGTTTAGGGTTTAGACTTTGGAGTTTAGGGTTTAGGGTAATAGGATAGCTTAAGGCGATCTACATGCAGTAAGATCCTAGGAAAAACTTACATGGCATAAGGGAATGAAATTTGGTGGAGTTGCCTAAGGCAACCAAATTTCATTAAGAGCCTAAGAAAAAATGATGGCTTTAGGGTTTATAGTTTAGACTTTAGAGTTTAGGGTTTAGGGATTTAGGATAGCTTAAGGGGATATCTGTAGTAAGATCCTACGAAAAAATTACATGGCATAAGGGAATAAAATTTGGTGGAGTTGCCTAAGGCAACCAAATTTCATTAAGAGCCTAAGAAAAAATGATGGCTTTAGGGTTTAGGGTTTATACTTTAGAGTTTAGGGTTTAGGGTAATAGGATAACTTAAGGGGATATATGTAGTAAGATCCTAGGACAAAATTACATGGCATAAGGGAATGAAATATGGTGGAGTCGCCTAAGGCAACCAAATTTCATTAAGAGCCTAAGAAAAAATGATGGCTTTAGGGTTTAGGGTGGAAATAGGACAACTTAAGGATATACATGTAGTAAAGATCCTGGGTGAATAAACATGAATGTTATAGTTTTGTAATATGGTGGATTTCTCCCATGACAAACTTCAAATTCTCACTTTATGATCCCTTCGGTAGGAAAATGAATGGTTTAGTGTTTAGGTTTAAGGCTTGGAATCTGAACATTTACCAACTTATGTTATAGCCACATTTTCTTGTGGAATAGTTGATTGAGATCTACTCTTGTTTCAACTGACCAACCTAGATCATGATGGAAACTTTGATCACCAAATTTTAAGAACTTCTTTGATCCCCTTAAGAAAATTGAATTACAATTTAGGGTGACAGGATGGCTTAAGGGGATTTACGTCTAGTGAGGTCCTCAAAGAAAATGACATGGTTCAAGTGAATAAAATTTGGTGAAGTTGCCCAAGGAAACAAAATTTCATTAAGAGCCTTTAAAAGAAAATGATGGCTTTATGGTTTAGGGTTTAGACTTTAGAGTTCAGGGTTTAGGGTAATAGGATAACTTAAGGGGATGTACATGTAGTAAGATCCTAGAACAAAATTACGTGGCATAAGGGAATGAAATATGGTGGATTTTCCTAAGACAACCAAATTTCACTTTATGATCCTAGGTAGGACAAAATGAATGGTTTAGTGTTTAGGGTTTAGGGTTTAGAATTTGGAATATTTAATGAACTTGCAAGT
>VDFB02139706.1:0-20510 GCA_007258455.2 Sequoia sempervirens | reverse complement strand
AGGAGAGGTAGGGGGAGAGAAACAAACAAGATTCTCATGACACTCAATGATTGGATCTTTTAACACCAAGATACCTTCTTCCCAATTAGGTGAGGTATCAAGAGAAGAATAAACATGATTGCCATGATTTTCAAAGATTGTATTATGTTTCACCAAGCTAACCTCACACGTAGGAGAGCTAGTGGGAGAGGGATCATGAAAAACAATAAAAGAGGGGAGATAAACATGATTGCCATGATTTTCAAAGATTGTATTATGTTTCACCAAGCTAACCTCACACGTAGGAGAGCTAGTGGGAGAGGGATCATGAAAAACAATAAAAGAGGGGAGATAAACTCATTGTGACATGCTTGTAACAAAAATTCTTTGAAATTCTTAATAAGATCTGACAATAGAAAATGAATTATGATAACACAATATTTTTGCAATGAGAACATGATATGAACAATTGTCCTATATATCTGATAATTTACAAAATTTAAATGCTACAATTTTCCCAAATTTTCAACCAATTAAGCAAAATGACACCTTTCTTTCACATGCAATAACACATTTTAAAAGTTCCAAATCAAAAACCAAGAAGTAGAAACAAATGTTCAAAGCACACAAAGATAGAGATCTAGGTAAAATTTTGTTTACCCAAGAATAGCAGGATAGAAATGCCCAAGGGCATCTATGTCCTAGATATGGTTTCTAAAAACTGGAAGTCTGACTATGTATGATGTTATTTAAGGATTTTGGGTATGTTTGCAAACAAGTCTGACAATGAATCTTTTTCTAAAATTAGCTCAATTTACACCAATGCAAGTGTGTAACAATATGTGAACAACAAATTACAATTTTGAATGCAATTTTCTGATCTAAAATGTAAAAATTGACTAATTGTAAGATTCCTAAATCTGAAAATGATGATTTTGATGCAATTTTGAATTTTTTTTATTCAAGGGGTAAACACTTTTGATCAAATCCTAGGGAGCAGGATACAACCATTCAACGTACCCGATAACAGGTTTGAGACAGCAGTGCTTAAAGTGTAAATGCCACCTATAAGCCATCACACCATTATCTCGTTGATGCAATTTTGAAATAAAATAATGCAATTTTTTCACTTTTTTGAGCTATATGAAAGATGCCTAAATAAATGTAATTAAGAACTCCAAATCAGAGATATGCAAGCAAACATAGACTGAAGACACAGAGATGGAGAATTATGCAAAATTTTGTTGATCCAAGTACAGAAGGATAGAGGCATCCAAGGGCATCTATGTCCTTGATGGGGTGTTTGAAAACTGAAAAAATTGAATGCTAATTAGACTGTTTAAGTGCTCTATTTATGTGTGCAAACAATTTTGAAATCAATATTTCTCTAGAATTTGCTCAATTTAAGACAATGTGTCTCAAATGTAAATGTATAACAATGATTGAACAACAAATGACAATTATGAATGCAATTTTTAATGTAGATCCGACCTAAATGACTGAAATAAACCTTAATGCAACCTATGATGCAATATGATATGTAATTTTTTGATTTTTTAATCTTTTATGATACAAAAATGAAACCCTAAATGAGAAATGCAAAATAATGCAATGCAAAACTTAGATCTAGGGTTGAATTATGTCAAGTTCACCAAAATATAACAAAGAAAAAGGAAACCCTAAGTTGAATGCAATAAGACCTAGGGTTAATTTATCCCTTTTTCAAGGGTACATTAGGATGTAAATCAACAAGGTGATTAGATTGAAAAACTATAACAGATATTTGCAGGAAGATTTAGAATGGGTAGAGCGTTGTGTACCTATCTTGAAAATTTGGTATCATTTGAAATAGGACATAGGTGCCTAAGGGTATCTCTACATACTTCTCTTGAAATTGTCTACGAATATGTTTATGCAATCCTCGATGTTAGATCACATTTGTAACTATAATTGATTTGCTTAAGATTAGCTGAATTAGACTATGTTCCCTAATATAAAAATTGCAAGCTTCTAACAATTGACAGACTGTAACAAAAATTTGCAGGAAGATTTGGGAAGGGAAGAGTGTTGTGTACCTATCTTGAAAATTTGGTATTAGTTAGAATCTAGGACATAGGTGCTCAAGGGTGTCTCTATCCTTATAAGGTGTCCTGAATATGTTTTCACAATCCTTTGATGTCGGATCTAAGACTCTCGTTTCTGCTTGCAAACTTGTTGGATCACTCACAGAATGATTTTGGAATTGTGAGTTTTCATGAGTTGAAAAAGAGTAGGGATTTGAATGCAACAATGAATAAATGATCTTCTAGCTTCCTTCATTCCTCTCCAAACCTAAAATCCGCACATTTAAAGAGAAGAAATGTTGTGCCATTTAGGGGCTTGCCTTAGTCAAACCCCATGTTAGTGTTTCCACTTCCACAATGACAATGTTAATGATAGGGAAGATAAATGATAGGAAGGAATGATGAATCAACAAAGTGTTGCAACTCATCACCCTTCAATGGCTTCCTTGAAGGACTAAATTCATGCACATCACTTCAAGGTCTTGAACTCTACTTACTTGAATGCTTGAATTTCTTAGAGACCTACAAAAGGGTTGGCCTTCATAAACAATGATAGCATGAACATACATACACTCACATAGGATTTGACATGATGCTTGGATCTTGAATCACAACATTAAAGCTCTGAAATGTTGCTCTTGACTTGCTTGATAATGCTCTTGACAATAATTTCTCCAATGATTTTTTACATAGATTTCAAATGATGCAATTATTAGGTATTTATAGGCATTTATTCAATTTTTCAAAAATTAGATCCCAATAGCCGATATTTGTAACTTGAATTTCAAATGTTAATATGTCGACACCGAATTATTCAAATTTGCATCCCAGTAATATAGGGGGATAGATTCACCCAAGGGCATCCTAGTCTTGGCCCTATTTTCTAGGATTTTAGGTGTTGAGGGTAAAACATTAAATAAACACATTTGTTCAATGCTTGCAATTTATCAGAAATTGTTAAAAATAGGCCATAGAATACATAATTTAGAAAATTAGGTGCTTAATTAGGTCTAATAAAATTAAAGGGAGTAAAACATAGTGTGAAATTGTCAAGGTTGATAATTTATGACACTACATAAATATCTCATAAAGTGGAGTAAAGGAGAAAAATCCACTGGGAAATAAAACCCCTCTCCAAAAGAGAAATGATGCAATGAAATAAAATGTATAAGTGAAGAATATAGGACTCATGATGGACCCCAAGGACTACTTCTAGCACAAAGTACAATAAATGTTCCTCCCATAAGAGAGAAAAGGGAGGTCATGTGACCCCCCAGAAAGTGTGAAGATGAACTCCATGTGAGGAAATGCTTTCCCCCAAAATTGATAGGAGAATATAAACCATGCAACCTCCCCTCAATATGATTCTTGTAGTGTTGTTATATGTTCAACATTGGATGTTGAAGATGATCCATGAATGTTGAATAATATTTTCCCCCTTGGGAAGAAACAACACCAAAAATATGTGCAAGATGAATTCCCATTCCAAATAGGAATATGCAAGAAGTAGAGTAAAGGTCTCTGAATGTTGTACATGATCCAAAGACTGAAATGATGTCAGTGATGCTTTCAAAGGATGCTCAAAGATCTCCAAGAAAATGCCAGTGTGTGATGGATGTTGATAAGATGGATCATGTATCATAGAAGATTCAAGAATAGGGACCATAGATGTATGGTGATATTTGGACCAATGTGAATTTGGTACTATTGCAAATGATGATAATTGAGTTGGATAGTTCAACTCATAAATGTCTACATAATTTGTCATGATAGAAGTCAAGATGTAGGTGAGGCAAGAGCAATATCCAAAAATGACAATCGTGATGCAACTTCATCAAAGTTGACATCAAATAGAAGATGAATATTCTCAATTCTATCATCCAAATATACAAGGTGTGATTCTACAAACAAAGATGTGATGTCTAGCAGATATGCATCTCAATGTGGTGGATCTAGAATGATGGTAGCAATGTCCTAGTGTAAAGAATCATTGGAACTTATGGATGAGTTAACACTAGATTCAAATGTAGCAATAGGTGATATAGGAGATGAGATATCAATGCAAGCCATCTGATTACATTGTTCATCCCCAAATAATAATGTCTCACAAGATGCCTTAGTGAGTTTTTTTTTGCAAGCTCCAATAGCAAGTCAATAATTTAATGGGAGGCATGAGGACGAAATTTATCCACATATTGATTGCTCACACAATATTTGTTTTTCTCTTTGCATTTCTAGACATGGTTTAATTATAAGCAACAACAAATCAATGCGAAATGCAAGATTGAACCTCCCCCTCTCACCCCCTCGCCCACCTCAAAATGATTAGTGTTGATTGTGCCCCCTCCAAACAATGTGCAAGAAAAATTTACAAGTTGTGAATATCGGATGCCAAATCGATCATTTATAATGCATGGTGAGTTTTACAAAATGACAAATCCAAATCTTAAAATTACAAATAAATTCAAATCCCTACAAAATTCTGATAGAAATAAAAAAAAGTTTACAAAATTTTGATGATCAAGGTGATAGTTATGCCCCATCAAAATTTTCTTACAAATATAATTTAGAGGTTACTATTAAAAAACACAAAATTGAAAATGTTTTGATGTCAAAACATGAATGTTAAAACCAGCTTTTTGACAACTATTTATACTTAAAATGTGATTTCTTGTTTAAAATGGACTAGGCAGTTAGATCGCCACTAGCGTGTAATAGATAACATTTAATGTTGTAATTATAATTGGATAGAATGCTACCATGCTATGTTGATAGTTAAACCATGTTGAAATCAATGCAAAACAACCATTTTGAGAGTGTCTTGGAGCAGATGTGGGCAGAAGCTTTCAACAGATATAATTTTATTCCAAAGGGCACCGAATCAAGGGAACTGCAACTGCAAACCAATGGAAAAGAAACCCAACACAATCCACCTATGAAGAGATCATGTTACATGAAACTCTCACCGAATGCAATCATAAAAATATGGGGCTCTTGTGCTGTTTTTGGGTTCTTTAGATTTCTTTGGTCCTGTAGACGTCATTAAAATATTTCATTTTGAATGAGATCGATTGTGTCACTGTGTGTATTGTTAATAAATAAAAGAGACGTTTTAAGAGGGGTTGAGAACGATTTTAGAAAGCCATTGAAACTAGTAACAAAATGGCTTGACAAGTGTGTGTTGATGCAAGTATATGAGGGAATGAAGAGCAATGTTAGCATCCTCCAAAATTCCTTGCAAAGAATATGTATCGCAGGCCCATCAAACTCTATTGTTCAGCCTTAACAGATTGAGACCGATGTATTAATTGACCACCTACACAAGATGCTCTAGATTCGACTGAGGAAAGCCACGAGCTCGGATGACGGGGGATCAAAACCCGCAGCCTCTGTTAGCTTGTAATGACAGAGCTGCCTATCGTGAAAAACTTAAGGGCCAAATGGAGGATTCAACTCGTCAAAAAAATTGGCCAATTGAAAAATCTTGACAGTTGCCTTTATAGCCCAACTCAGGACCAACATGATCTAGGCCATATCCAAAGGCCCCAAATACGAAAAAAGAACTGCCTCCAAGTATTGCTATATGTTCTGTGATCAGTACATAGAGGAGTGAAGACTGTGGTAAGAGCATTGGCTATTGGAGAATGAAATCCCAATGCCTACGCAGGAGCAAAGATTCCACAAAATCAATGGGGGCATGTCACAATGGAACGTGTCTTTTGTCTGGCCACACACTTTTCCACAAGGCCAACCTTTTGTTTGACCTCTGCACGAACAAGTTTCATCACTTTGAAGCCTGCAAACAAAACTCGCACCACAAGAAGCCAATATAGGCTTATACAAATAGACCAAAAATGGCCAAATTTTGCAAAGAGAAAATTTTCTACCCAATGGGCAGAGGGTCAATAGGGTCAGATCGACCCTCTCTAATATGTTTTTACAACTTTTGTACAATCGGTATGAGGTCCAAAAATTGCAAAAATTGAAAATTATCGAAATTGATGAAGCAAAAGGTATTTTTTAATTTCTTGAGTCTTCTAGATGCAATGATAGTGAATATTTGGCTCTATGACACTTTGTTGATAGCGATATGTGTGGTAGTCACTTTGATGTGGGAAGGAACATGCTCTCACGACTTTGATACTATGTTGGAGAATGCTAATATCAAAGAGTTTGAATTTGATAACCTTCCACAAATGAAATTATGAACACAATAGTATGTCTATCAATATAAAATGAAGAGTGTATAATAAAATGATCAAGACTTGCATATAGACAAGGATGAGGAGGTGAAAAGGTAGGAGTGAAACTTTGACTTTCCCTCAAAAGATGGGACACTTGTGGGCTCACTTAACAAGTATGTGAGCAAGTGTCAATAGGTGTCTCAAGTCATGAGGACACATGTCTCAACTATATGAAGTGAGATGAAAACAAAAAAAACCTAAGTAAACTTAAGTTAGGTGTGAATAGGTCAATCCTAGAAAGGTGATTAGCTAACTAGGTATGATAATGACTCTATCTACACTAACAATTTATATTATTATAGATCAATACCATATCTATACATAAAATTAATATGTATACTATTTCAAATGATTGGTGGACTAATAAATATCAATATTTATATAATATATTATATATCTATATATTGAAATATATATTTGTATATTATTTTGCAGATATAGATTTTAATTTTTATATCTTTATTATGTATGTGTAATATTATGTATCTATACATGTGTGGATCTATTTTATATATCAATATACAATATTGAAATATATAATATCTCCCATTATGGGTTTATCAATATACATAAATATATTTATATTATTATGATTGTATTTATACATATCAATGCTATTATTTTTATATATTTTTAGTTTACATTATATATTTAATATTATGCATATACTTTTCAATATTCTAAGTTGATATCATTGGTATTTTAACATAAATTTATCAATTATGTTGATACATTTCATACTTTATTTTTATTTAAAAATTTATTTCACTTTATCCCTTTTGTTTTTTTTAATCTTTTTTTCTCTATTCATATCTTTTAAATTTTAGTCCTCTTGTCAACTCCCCCTTATCTCCTTTTTTAAGAGTTAAGTTTTTAATCTAAATCATAATTCTCATCTTTTTGATGATGAATCGTTAAATATAATTTGAAACATTGTTGCAAAATACACATTGTTAATCTAAAACCACTAGATATACATTAACTTGATGTATTGTGGAAAGCTTATATCTACTAATGTCATTTATGCTAATTACAAAGAGCATATGATCGTGGATAAGTGGGTACACATGGTCAATGCTTATTGATCCAAGGGACCAATAAAAAGCATCAAAGTGGGTCCACATTTTCACTAACAAATGAGTGTGGGCCATGTATTTGTAGGTTGGAAAAGCTAGCAAGCCTAATATGTCCAATGAATAAGACATTGAATATTCAATGTGCTTGAATGATATAAAGTTGCATCACAATTAAAGGGATACATGATGGTTTCACATTCAACAATAATCAACATTTCCCCAATAGATAGTTTTCTTCATGCACTTTAAATCCACATGTTTCCCATTTTTTGTTGATCTCCTATTATGATCAATTCTAACCATAGATCTTATGTTCAAGTTTTAAAAAAATTAACATGCTCATAGATTCCACCACTTAAAAGTGGTAAGCACAAATTTTTTAATTTAATTTTTTTTTTCCTATTTAGATAACATACAAGAGATGAAAGGAATTAATTTTTGTTGAATTAATTAAGGTGTGTAGAGTTTATTTTTTCCTAAAGGTGTGTCTTTAATAGGAAGTAAGGCAATATAAACTAAAATTTCCATTTACATGATTGGTTGCAGGTTAAAAAATGACATCCCAAAGTTTACAAGGGTATTTTTCTTAAAATGTGTGTCATATTTTCTTGCACATGCAAATTTTCACAATTTTATAACCTACTTAGTCATTTGTCTCCTTCATGTCTAGATTATGTTTTATTTATGTGCAAAAAAGGCTTAAAAATTCACTTAGATTGATTGTTTTTTTATTAGCGATCAACAAGTTTTGCGGAGACCAAAAACCCCTTACAAACAAGTTTTGAGGGGACCTTAAACCCCATACACACAAAAGACAGTTGCAGAAGAAAAAAGAACACAAACAATCAACAACAAACCATCAACAACCTACCAAAAGATAGATAAGATACAATAAACTGCAAAGACAACAACAACGAAGGGACTAAAACCCTACACAACTCACAAGGGCCTTACCCCAAAAACAACATTATGAGATTGCTTGAATCTGCTAGGCACCAAACACAAACAACAAACACCATAGGCTGCCACAACACCCTTCAAGACCAATCATTTTTCCCCACCTCCCTACCTCAATAAGAGACCAACAAGGAAAAACCCATGTAGTGTAAAAAACCAACCAAACCTTGCTTCCCAACAGAAACAGAGAGACCAAACACCCCACCTCAATAGGGGTAAAAGGAAGCACATCAGTGCATAGCCAAGCAACAATATTCCAGTAGCAACAAAAAACTTGAAAAGCCAACCCAACCTCCACCTCTAAAAGAGAGGGATCCCCTCTATAGAAGGGGATGAGATGAAACCCCTTATCACCAGAACCACGAATCTTCACACCAAGAAGGCTCCACCTCAATAGAAGCCAACACTCCACCTCAATAGGAGCCATATCCCCCTCAATAAGAGACACCGATTGAAGACTGTAGACAACAGTTTCAGAAGGAAGGGCTGACAAAACATCCCTTAGTAGCTCAAGCAACCGATACCATGCAGAAGAACCAGAAAACTCCTTAGAGAGCTCACACAACCGGGTCCAAAGATAACACAAAGAGAATAACCCATCCATCCACAAACAAGCATCAACTTGGACTAAGTCCAACATAACCAAGACGAGTAGCTCCAACAACCTCCCCCACTAAAGGAACCACTAGAAGAGACTAAAGGGACACCACTTATAGATAGCGAACTCCAAGCTACCCCATACCACACAAATGATCAACATCACAACAAGAAGAAATACAATCTAGGAGACCACCAAAAGAAGAGTCCCAGTCTTAGGATGATCAGGACCAACCGAACCCCAACAATAATAGGGGGTCCGAAATAGGGAAAAAGTAAAGAGAAGGCCCAACAAGAGAGCACACCAAGCAACTCCAACATGTCGGTCAGATCCAAAGGGGACCAACACTCCACACAACCACGCAGTAGAGAAAACCACCAGTCCACAGGGGAATGCCAAATAGGAATCAAAGCACACTAAAAACCAAAACCCCCAAAAGAGAGCAACTAATCAAAAAGCGGGTAGAAACGAAGAAAGACCAAGAGCAAGCAAGAGGAAGAATAGGACTGGATGATAAGCCCCCAAGCCCTCCTACTATGCCGAGTAGGAGCATAAAAAAGCCCAAACTTCAACTGCAAAGCCTTAGAGACTTCAGTGCACCACCACACCCTCATCAGGGCCGACAGCCAGAAAACCAACAAGAAGGGAATCCAACACCCAACCCCAACCAGAGCCTCACCATCAAACAAAAATACCAAGAGCCAAGAATCGACTCCCAAGCCACACACACCACACAACCAGGCATATTCGACTGCCTAAACGACGTCCTCCAAGAAACCCTAAATATCTGTAGAAAACAGATAGTCAACACCCAAATAAACCCCACTCAACGCCTCATAGAGAGGGACTGTCGCAGGAGTAGAAGCATCATCCTCGTCATCAAAGCCTCCATCACCATCCTCACTAGCAGATTTCAAACTTCTTGCAACACAACACTTCCCACCGCTCACCATGAGTTTTGGAAAAACTATGAATGATGAGATTATTTTCCACAACTAATATTATTAATCCTATTATCTAGAATAATGATGAAGATTATGATCATGAAGCACACTTAGAACAACAATTATTTGCACATGACCTTGCTACCTTAGCTATAGTGGATACTCCTAAATTTATTCTTCAATATTTTCATGATTTATTAATTACAAAACTATTTGCAAGGTAAATACTTCAACACATTGTTGCTAAGGTAAATACTTAGATTGATTGTTATAACAAGTTAGTTGAGGAAATAATTAAAGAGATACCTGAGAGGTCAATGCAAGGGGTGGTATTGGTGTCATATGGATATATGAGTTGGTGGAAGATAACAAGAGATGTATATGTAATATATTTAGATGTAATTAGGGTCAACTAAGATTGAATTTCTATAACTTCTTTGTGTGTCCTTTATTCTCAATATAGTCTAGGGTATCCAATCTTGTAATTTTAGTATCAAATTTTTGTGTTGATATGTATTGTAAATATTTGAGATTTAGTGATTTTGTTGCATGGCCTCACATGAACTAAGTGTCTCCAATATATTTTTATATATCTCACAAGATTTTTCATATTTGATTTTATATTTGATAGCATGAATATTGTGTGTAATTAATTGATCCATTAAATTTTTATAAATTTCCTTTTAATATTTCTCAAGGAGTCATTTTACCATCAATATATGAAATATACATGTTAGTTCAAGGATTACTCAATAATTATTCATTTTTATTTTTTATGTTGCATTTGATGTGCATTTAAATAACTATATATTAAATATTACATGATTTTAACATATAAATCTAACTCTTTATTTCACTATTGAGTCATTTAATTCAAATAGGGATGTGGTTTACACATATACTTGTACTCTATATTTGAAGCTTAACCATGTTACCCAAATAGGATCAAGTTGTCAATCTCTAGAAATTAGTTCTTCCACCATACTAAATTCAAATTAGAAAATGAATCATTTTCATGTTAGTTTATTTTTAGTTGTTCTACCATCTTATCAAATTTGAAGGTTTAGTCCTACAAAATCTCACGAGATCCCATATCTAAAATTTTCTCTTGAAGCTTATATATTACTGTTTCATTTATAGTCATGTATATGTATATTTAAGTTATAAGCATCATTGGTGATATAACTTTGCCTACATATTGAATGCATACATGACCTATATCATCCACTCAAAAGAGGTTTATAGGTCTTAACATCAATAATAAAGCATATTGAAAGTTGGGGATAAATTCTTGGTTCTTTGGTGTGCATAAGGTATGGTTTATTTGAAATACAAATGTGTTATTATTATTTCTATTTAATTTTCTTGTAATTAACCGCTTAGGTCTAATAGAGCTTGAATTGAAGAGTCACCCTCTCTTATGAATTGGTAAATAACTATTCATTATATAATTTTGAGTTTCAACAAGCATCATCCTATGTTGATATTTGACTTAGAGGCCTAGTTTTAGATTTTATCCTCTATAATTTTAGATTTGAGTTTTGATAATAAATAAACGGCGTGACTATTAATGAGAAACTAAAACAAAAATCTAATTTTTGAAGTGACAAATATAATCATCTTAGAACCCTATTGGAGTGTTGATTAGTGGAGATTATTTTCATGAAAAAGTGTGAAAACATTGATAAATTATCTTCTTATATGAGGAATTGCAACTTTACATTACTAAACCTAAAAATTTGATTCCACCATTTAAAAAAAAAAATCACAATTGGACTAAAAATTTGAAGCACAATTTACATTGAATCTAAATAAAAAGTCCAGTAATATGAAATTTTATATTTTGAGTCTAGTATTCAAATATGTAATTAATTCTAATACCTAGATGATACAAAATAATTTTTAAAATGCATGTATAAAAACCACATTTTAGAAGTAATTTTTTTTAGGACCATAGCATGCATGCATACAAACACCATAATTTGACCTAAATAAAAGTGTTTTCTAATTACTTTTATTGAAATATGTGTATTATACTAAATATTGATGAGGATATTTTTATAATTTTTTTAAATATATTTTTTAAATTATTTTTTTATTGGTACTAATTGTTGTTTTTGAAAACCCTTGTGTATGGACAACATAATTTGACCTAAACTAATCATTTTTTGAATTTTTTTTCACTATGTAAAGAATGATTTTTAGATTGATGCCATATGATTTTTTACAAGAAAACTAACAAATTAAAAGTTATTAAAAAAAATGAAAACCTAGCATTTCAAGTTTATGAACCTGTTTCCTCGTAAATTAATTAAGAATTTGAAAAAAATAATCCAACCATAAAAAAATTATATATTTGAAAACTATATATCATCATTTATAATGGGTTTTAATTTTATAAAACAATTATGTAAAAAAAACTTGTTAGTCATATTGCCAAAGTCATTTTTTTCTCTTTACATTACCATGATTTTGTATTTATAGGTCCAAGGCTAAGGGTTGGGTTACCATGCCTTTTCAAAGTCTAATCTAAATAAAAAAATATGTATTGTGAGTTTCAATTTTTTTGGAAAGAGTACCCACTTTAAAATGGGTACTTATTCTAAAAAATGAATGGATACCTATTTTAAAGTTAAAAAATGACACTTCCCCTAAAAGTGGACTCAACTTCTTGTACTTACCCTATTCTTGGGTGGTTAGACCACTTCCACATTCTCTTATTCAACTCTCCCTCTCTTGGTATGCCCTTTACAAAGATGCTAATTATGTTTTACTATAGGGAATAATCCCTTCTATCCTAATTTGGAAGCTATGGTTGGAACTAAATAATCACATCTTTAGAAAAAAATTAATAATTTATTAGAATTATTGAAGAAAATTGAAACATCTATCTCAAAAAACTGATATGTTAATGGCTAAAACATAAGTCTCTATTAAATTTTGAGGATTTTTCAGCAAAATGTGTAGTACACCTATAATATTATTAATAATAACAAAATTACAACATCTAGAAGTCTAGATAGTATTTCAATATAAGCATATAGGGATACCCAAGCCAATAGAAAAATTTATAACATAAACAACTACTTACATGAGCATCATATAAAAATTCATACAAAATTCTAATGACAAAAATTAGTTACTATTATGGCTATTGGACGAATGTTCTTTAGTAGACTGGAGATCTTGGCCTGTGGGTTGATGAGAGACAAGAGCACATTGAAAACCTAGATTACTAATTGTTTATATATCTTTGATTGGTGGGGAGGGCTATGATCCATCATTAGACAAAGGGCCTAAAATTCCTCCTATACCTTCTTCACAAATTCCTTCTCAAATTAATGAATATGAGATTCAATCACACACTTCAAGGTTAACTCTTTCATATACCCAAACTAAATGCATTGTGGGCATAGTTGATTTATGTACTTGACAACATAGCATTAGAGAAAATTCCTCCAATTGGGTATATGCCCTCAAATATTTCACAATGCTTAAGGACTATTAACATTTGTTCATCATTGAAAACATAATTCCATACTTATTTTTGATAGAGATAATGAACTAGGTAGGTGTAGTTTAATAAATGTATTAAGTTGGATAAGAAAGAAGAGGCCACATCATAAAATGAATAAAAAAGGTATCCAAAAGAAAGTATGTATTTATCACCTTTCAAATTGCACACTCCATGTTTGTATAGTTGAATTTGAACACAATCCTTAGATTCTTTGTGTTGCAGGGTTTGATGTAGGTAGGAATATTTAGATCTGGATCCTTCCACAATTGAATCCTTTGGTTCAATATTATTCTTATATATACATTTTGCAATGTTGAGCCACCAAAAAGAATGAGAAGATAAATAAAACATATCAAGAGGGAAGATGTGAAGATACATCAACTAAAAAGGTGTCATTTAAACAAGCCATTATCAATTTATGAAAATCTAGATAAACTTATAGATGTATTGATATATTTATCTTATAATATGGAAAGGAATGATTTTTTATTTTATTTGATAATGTTGGGAAACATAGTAATAAAAATTTTCATCTATTTGATAGGCCCTAAAATGCATATTAGTCAAAGAAGCCCAATCAAAATGAGAAACATGCAACACTAAGACATCATAACCATAAGAAAAATGAAAAGAGGCTCTAGACCAATAACATAAGGATGAAGTAAATATGTAAGAAAATATACCTTGGTTTGATTCTTGTTACATGCCACATGATCATGTTAAATGTGCAATGGATACTACAATATCAAAAAAAGAGGAAGCATATATAATGAAGATGAAGATTAATACAAAGAGTATGAATATTAGCAACATAATACTTGTAAATATGTAGATACCTTAGATCAATCACAATATGTAGTTTTTTGTTATTGAAAAGCCTCAATATGATTAAAAAATGTTTCAAATCAATATGAAGTACCAACACATAATTTGGAAGTCTAAAATAACTCATATAATAGAGGTTAAAAAGACCTACATTTTAAATTAAAGATACAAGGTCTTAATTGAGATGGTATTTTTACAAGTCCAAATCAATTACTAGTTGAGGAATAAGTAAGTTAGTACCAAAGTATAGTCTATTAAATCCTATAATTAAATCAACATTTTTATTTCTAAAGTTGAAAAGCACAAGAAAAATGGTGTATAGAGGTTGAGACAAAAGACACATCAATAAAAATATAGAAAAATACAAAGGCCCTTGTTTAGAATCCTATGATGTAGAATAAATTTATTCCTAAATATAAGAAGGAAGAAGTTCCCATATCCAACGTTGATGCCCCTAAAGAAAAAATATAAACCATACTTTAAATGAAATCAAAAAAATAAGTTGAGAAAAAGAAGGCAAGATCAAATTCTATACTTTTAAACATACAAAGGGAAATTAAGTAACTAATTAAGTGATACAATATATGTACCAAATTTACATGTTATGACAATCCTAAGTCAGATCCATTTCCTAACTACAAAACCATAGAAATGATATATGGATTAAGCTATATTAAAGTGAAAGCCCTTATAACTAAGGTACTAAAGATTCTTGAACACTAAAATAGGATGCTTACATATTTAACTAGTCATACAATACATAGTTGTTAGCCTACTAATTTTTCAAATATCCCTCATGTTAATGTGAATACACAAGAACCACCTATAGTTTCATAAG
Organism: Sequoia sempervirens; assembly: GCA_007258455.2. Classification (NCBI taxonomy): domain Eukaryota; kingdom Viridiplantae; phylum Streptophyta; class Pinopsida; order Cupressales; family Cupressaceae; genus Sequoia; species Sequoia sempervirens. Next base: position 5,469 of record VDFB02139706.1, on the reverse strand, counting down.
GACCATCTCTAGTTGAGATTTAAATAAGAGTAGATCCTTTTTATACTTTATTGATTAATGGGTCTATAGTTTGCAATTAAATGCTAGATTCTTGGGTATCCAACAATGTCATGACATTAGAAGTCATGAGTGAGTTAAGCCTAGAAGTTTTATTCATATGGAAAGTGTTGCAATTGGTTATTGAGAGGTCCATGTCATTTATATTTTAAATGGGGTTGAGATCCAATTACCAAAATAACTTGACTAGTCACTCTTGATGGATATCATAATACTAGATTTCCCTACAAAATGGTGTGTTCTTGTCAAGAAAATGGGTTTCTTCAATAAGAGATACTATAGAAATGCATTTTTCATTTTTTATTATTCCTTTGCATGGTGAAAGTGACAATTTATTTAGAGAGAAAATGATCATGCATATTGTTGTAGATCCTAACAAGATAAAAGTGAAATAATTTATGTTGATGATGGACCTTACCATTTTATAGGATATTACAAGATTAAATAAAATCACATTGACCCTACTACCTACCTACAATTTCAAGTTTAATGCCTAATCATTTGTGGATGCTATATGTTTATGGTGCATGCTCAAGAGATAGTTTGAGTACAAGTTTAGTTTTCATCTCTCCTAATGATAAGGGTTTCAAATTTTATTTCAAACTAACATTTGAATTCACAAAAAAAATAAAAATTATGGTATGAAACACTAATTTTATGTCTAAATGTTGCTTTAAAGCATGTCATTAAGTCTCTCAAGTATATACAAATTTAAAATTTATTGTCTTATGTTAGATGTGCATATACTATTGAAGACAAGATATTAAATTGGTTATAAATATAATTTGGGATATAATTTAAATGTTTTATGCACTAAGTATTAACTATATTTATAAGGCTAAAAATGTGGTAGTTTATGCACTTGTTTTATCTTCATATTTTGATGTGGGTTGGTTCTCCCCTTTATCAACATATGTTGTAGAAGTTCTTGCCAAAACTATCATACTTCATAGCATTTACAAATAGTAGGTATTTGAAAATGATGAACATATTTATAGGTTCCTCAATTATGAAAGAGAAATTCATAATTAGCATGTCGATGTGAACCATGATTACAAAGAGAGAGAGAGAGAGATAGACCTTATTTGGAGTTGAGAGTATTCATCTTAAGACTAATATTATCCCTGAAACACTTATAACATCATATATAATGTTTTTTTATATATTTTTATAAAATAAGTAACAAGTATAATAGTGAAGCAAATGTGGAAGGTGTTGATTTGGGCACTAAATTATCTCCTAAAATGGTCTGCATAGGGAAAAAACTAAAATTAATAGAAACAAAACTTCTTATTACTTTGTTGAAAAATTAAAAAGTGATAATCATGTAATGAGCTCAAGCAAAATAGGTATGACTTGTTTAAACATACAATTCCATTGTATCCTAATGTAAAGCCATTTGAGCATAAATAAATTTCAACCAATCCTACTTTCCCCTCCCAATCCAAATATAAAAATAACTAATAAAATTTAAGGTTAGGGGTATAATAAATCCTATTAGGAATTCATATTTGGTATCAAATATTGTCTCTATGAGAAATAAGAATGGTGATATCAAATTGTGTGTTAATTTTAGAAATATAAATATTAAATCATTGAAGGATAATTACCCATTGCTAAGAATGGATAGTTTGCTACAAAATTTGATAGGTTTTGAATTGATGTCTATGACAAATGGCTTCTTAGGAAATGATCAATTTTTTCTTGATAAATAAAAGGTAAAATAAAATAGCCTTTACCATATCGTAGGTGCGTATGTGTATGTGAGTTTATCTTTAGCCTAAAATATACTAGAGTAAGTTTTTTGAAGGGCCATGGATATAATATTCCATTCCATATAGATTAGATTATAGTCCAACATATTAAGATGACTTTTTAACCTTATCCAAGGATAGAAGTGATCAATGTAAACACTTGGAACTCATCTTAGAGAGGTTGAAATGAAATTTGCAACAATAATGTACATTACCACATAACCCTCGTGAGAGAAAAATATGAAAACATTTATTCAAAATTCATAATGAAAAATAATAACAAACATACCACAAGATGACACTATAGGTACCCTTAGAAAACCTCTCAAGGGAAAAACTGACCTCTAAAAGTACACCCACGTAATTTAATATATCACGATATAAATTATAATACATATGTAGAGTCTCCATACAAGTCTTCTAAAGCATCAAGAACCCTAGTTGCATTCCTTCGTGTGAATAAGAAAATGACAACCATGTAGCCACATATTCCAATCCATGACTCCTCTACTCACTTATGCAACCTACAAGAGATTCTCAATCTAACCTTAGCCAAAAAGCCATAGGTTACTCAATCTAACCTCAATAATTAATCATGTGCTTGCTTTGATAGAAACAACCTTGCAAAAAACTACTAAATAGTATTACATAAACCATGTGCTACAAAACCTTGAAATCACTAAACTATGACTCCTAAATTAGATATTTGGTACAAAGTTTTCCTAATATTAAATATTTCCTCAATGTGACACCCGCATTAAATATTTATCCCAATTTCAAATAAATATAAAGTATACATAACACAATAATTTATATGGGAACAACCCTTTTAGGATAGAAAATTGCAATCTAAGGAAACTCAATGTATTACTAATAATCAAAGCTTCCAATGCAATTGTATAGTCTAAGCCTTTATATGATTATCACTAATAAGAGATTTAGAATAATCATGGTAACATAACAATACCTACAAAACTCACTATAAAAATCTTCATTTTAAGCACCCAGTAAATAGAAGTTGTACATAAATCCATGAAATGCTAATGAGGAAACCATGAGCTGAAACCACCCAAAATATGGTTCCCAAATCCCAAGATGAATCCCCATGCTAAAAATAACATGTTCCTTCCACTCACCAACCTAAGTTCTCCATTTTGGCTCCATTATCTCCATTCAAGGATACCTTATGGCATGTCATAATATGTGTTATAAGTTGTTCAACAAGTGTAAGTCTCTCTTATAGCTCTTTTATGTGTCATAGATGTTTTTAAATTTCCAATGTGGAATGTCCAACTTCAAGAGGCCATAAATTTTTATTTGAGAAGTCAATTAGGCCCCTCCTTTTTTAAAATTGTAGAGATCAATGTGACATACACCTCAGGAATATACCAAACTAATGTTGAAAAACTTGAAAATATGTTTGGAGTTTAAAATGACCTCTATGACCTAGATATATATTTTTTCTATTTTATGACTTAAAAGTACATTTTTGTATTTTTAACATTAGGAGCAAGATTGAGACACATTTTCATATATACAAGGCATCTAATATTTTTGTAGGAAAGTCAATTTTATGATGATGTTTGTGCCAAAATTTATTAAGAAAAATAAATCTATCTCCAATATGTTGAGGAAGGGACAAGTGATGAATTGGGATAAGGAACATGGTCAATCATTCATAGGGATCAAAGAGGCTCTAAAACAAGCACCAATATTGACTAGTCTAGATGATGCAAATCCTTTTTTGTTTTTTTCTCTTTTTATTTTATGCAATAGTAGTTGTCCTACTATAAGAGTGAATGAATAATGGTATGAAAAAACAATTACATTCATTAATAAATCACTCCAATTTTCTAAACTCAAATACACAATCATGGTAAAACATGCATATACATTTTTCACGGTAGTGAACAATTTTAAGCCCTAACTCATTGGTGCTAAGATTATAGCTTATGTACAAAGTGAAATCACAACACTGTATCTCACTTTTTGCCCAAGATGGACATTTACATCAATATTTTTAACTAAATCGTCATCTTCTAAGATCTATAGCAGTTAAACCGTTAAGAATTTGAAGATGATGTGAACTAGTGATTTGTGGCAATTTGTGTGTAGATTCTAAATATATTTTTATCAAATTTTTTAAAATAAATCATGAATCTTTCAACATCTCCTTTAATAACTACTTTTAAACAAATAACAATATTTTTTAGAAAGTAATGTTTGTGTCATACAACATAACTTTTTTTCTATAAAGGATTAAATTCTAATTTTTGAAATATAGATTCTCAACATCAATATCTAGGGAAAGGATATTTTTTCATAATTTTTTGTTGAATTTTTTTTTTAAATTAATTTTTGAAGTCATTGTAACTATAATTCAGATATACATGTGTGTCGTACAACCTAACTTGTGTATATATCGGAATTTTTTTTTTTTTGGGTGAAACAAGGACATAAACACCGAGGGAAAGGGTATTTTTTGAAAAAAAACTTTATAATGGTTTACTATTTTTCCACCTCTACACAACAAAGAGCTTGATGTTCAGGAAAAAACCTATGTTTAGTAAAACTTAAAAATTAAATACATGATAAAATGAAAATATATCAAATCTATACTTGTTGAAAAGCTTGTTTTGAGGGCTAAAATCTTGCAAAATATAAATTTTAAATGATGTTATTAATCCCTCAAAAGGTAAAGAAAAAGTGGTTTTTTCTTAGCATTTTGATAGGTGCGAATGAGACTCCATTGTGGGTATTATTTAATACTAGAGGGGTTCTATCCAAGGGGGTTTGATTTAAGGGGGTCTTATCTATCCCTCTTCAATTAAAACCCTTTAGATGAAGCCTCTCAAGACTTAAATCATTAGTTTTTCTAAAAATAGTGATTTTAGGAAAAAATCAGCACGTCCCAAAAGTGACACACTATTGTGGTAGCAAACTAGTACACCATATAGTATTGAGATATATTTTTAATTAATAGAAAAATCAGAAAAATGCACAAATGGATCAATAATATCCAAGAGTTTAACTTGGAGGTTCAAGCTAAAAATCTAATCAAATGACAAATTCTTACTCATCTCATGGCTAAATCAATCTTAAAGGCTATAGAAGTAAACAATGTAAGTCTTGATCAAGTACTATTAATTATGTTTTAAGAAATTATATCACTAGATAACAACATATACTACTCGGAGAACTTTCATTATCCACCTAACATGAATGCCAACCAATAAGGACCTTAAAAGTTGTTACTCAAAAGTATGTTTTGCTAAATGGTGAGATTGTGTAGAGAAACTTGAATGGGTAATGCTGAAGTGTGTGAATGTATGAGTCTCATTAGGTTATGAATGAATATCATCAAGGGGATTGTGGGGTAAACTTCAAATTGGTAAATACAATAACTCAAAGAAATATTAGAGCATTAATAGCCCACTATGTTTAGAGATGAGAGCATTAATAGCCCACTATGTTTAGAGATGTGACCAAAATGGTGAGAAGGTGTGATGCATGAAAAATAATTTTAGGTGGGATGAAGTCCATGGGTTATTGACACACATTATCGCTATATTTTTGGTACCTAAAAAAGATAAGTGTTGATATTTCCATGTGTTTTATGGTAGATGATATTTCTTGATTTGTGTAATAATTATTGAAT